>JBBPDE010009239.1:0-11356 GCA_037974605.1 Nannopetersius ansorgii
CCCCCCCCCCCCCCCCCCCCCCCCCCCCCCCCCCCCCCCCCCCCCCCCCCCCCCCCCCCCCCCCCCCCCCCAAACTGTTGGGACAGTATCTTGCTCATGAATTCCTCAGTGGTGCCACTAGCAGTCATGGGATTTGAACCCACAACCTTCTGATTACAGGGGGAACTTCCTAACCACTAAGCCATCACCTACTCAGTTTCAGTGATATCTTTAATCATGTATTATACTATTATCAAAATTAAAACCATAAATCCAATATCGGAGTTATCCAAATCAGGGTTGCGAGGGCTGCTGGAGCCCGTCCCAGTGGTCATAGGCCAGAGAAACTCCCTGGACAAGGCAGACACAGTCAAACACACTCACATCCAGTCACACCTACAACAAATTTAGTGTTTTGAGGTAACCTGATGTGCAAGTTTTTGGACTGTAACCTGAATACCTGGCCGAAGGCCATGATGACACAGGGAGAATCTGCAAACCCCACACAGAGAGAACCCTGGGCAGCCCCGTCTGGGAATCAAACCCATAAACTTCCCATTAACGTTACTTCCCGGCTAATATTTTGTAGGTCCCCCTCATGCTACCATGGCTCTGACCTGCTGAGGCATGGATTCTGACACAAATGGGAATCAGCTGTCGGACACACTGCTAGTATGTGCTGTTTTAGAATGGATTTTACTGGCTGGGATGTTATTCTCTTTTTTCCCCCTCTGATATCTGCTTCACTATTTTCCACTGGTATTACTTCGATATCAGTGGATTGGTGATAATGATCAACAATCTATACAGAGTGCAGCTCTACAACCATCTCACTCTCTTCCAAACAATACACCACAACTAGACGCAAATAAAAGGAAATTACAAACCAATGAAATATGCATTTCTGGTGCACTCCAGAGGAAAAGCCTGACTGAATGCAAAAGCCATTTGTTTTTTAAGGCCAATTAAACATCTGTTCTAGATGCCACATTTACAGGCTGCATGTGCAAATTCAGAATAGCAGTCAAATCCTCCTCACCTGTCACATGCTCAACTAGCACAAACAACAGTAGGGTCTCAGGGCTACTCTGGCCATCAGGTCACTACTGTACCACAGTACATGTTGCAAATACGCACTGAAAGAGATATGCCGTATTTGCTGATTATTTAAAATGTAATTATAAATCCTGCCACCTACCTATAGTAAACATAGCTTACCTCGCCACCCAGCGCAAATATGGGCTATCTAGGGATCCCTGGGGACCAATTTAAAGATCATTGTCTAAACTAGTTCAAAGCTCATAACACATCTGGTACAGAATCACAGGCTGCGTGAATCTACAGTTTGGGCTAGAGGTAAATCAGCTCTTTACCAGTTTGTGCTTTTTTTAATGGACTATTGGTGATGCTGTTGCTTGTCGACTCACAAAAGTCCAAAATATGAAGTGGATATTTAGAATAACACCTTTTTTGCAAAGTCATTTTTCAAAGTGAGAGAGAGGGCGGGATTAGACCTACGCCATTTACGCCAATCGCCCCTGGTCTCTATTTTTTGGCCTGAATCTGCAAAACCCTGTCACTGGATTTTTCACATTAGTAGTCCTGAATAACAAAGTCAGTCTGACAAAAGGCATCTTTAAAACAGCCTATAGTACAGTTTGGAAAAATACCTTCAAATGTATCGCCAATTTTACTATTGCCCCACATAACTCATTTTGACTTTCTTCATATTCATATTACTTCACAAACAAACATGTCCTGCAACAGATGCATGTGCAATTGAACAATACCTTCTTCTCAAATGCCCTACATTTTTTAAACTAATCATCTTACATCAATTAAGCTTCAATCAAAGCTCTGTGCTCTACTGGTCAAAAGCACCTCTGAAGAAGCAGGAATTCGAGGCATTTCGTATGCCTTTAGAATCATTTCATCATTTCAGACACGCAAGTGAGCGAAAACAGATGTTTTTCCACTCAACTCAGAAGCACTTCTTACTGGCCCACCGACCTGAACACTGCACTCTCACTTCTTCCCCTGCTTTCGCAGTTAGATCATTTCATGCCTTTAAGCGGATTTCAGCAAGAGCGTCTTTGAGGAAGGGTATGGCGAGTGCTGGAGGAAGAAGCTAAGAACAAGTGACAAAGAATTGCTTTGAAAAGCACATGATGCTTTCAGAGCCTTAATGAGGCCGTGCCAAAATTGTCCTTAAGACAAATCAGCATTGATCTGAGAGATGTTAAAGAGCCTGTATCATGGTTTTCCTCCCTCTTTTAATTACACTTTAAGCATAAACTGATGTAGGAAGTGTCCAAATGTACCATTCGCCATCGTAGTCTATAATAAGTTACCAAAACAGACCATTTTGAATTCAACGTTTGTCACATGATGCCACCAAATAAATGGATCATATATCTGACCATTCAGTCTTTTTGAAATTATAAGGCACATTGCAGCTCAAAAGACAATGAGAGCAGAGGTGCATACATATAAATCAGTTTTAAAGGTGCAGTAACCAAAAAAGCCAGCCTTTTCAGTTCTAAAAGATGAAAAATAAGGTTGGGGAAAATGATAGCATAATAATGCATTACTGTCATTTATAGTACATGAACACAAACTTCAGAAGTTGACTCTAGTGGGAATAAAATCAATGTCAGATATGGTTCTTTTAATTTGATTCATATATAGAATGTGTTAACTGCCCAAAGAGAAATGAAAGAGGATTCTGAGGGAAATCACAGCACTAACTGAAAGCCAACAGACAGGCTTATGTGTTTTTACTCGCCTGTTTTACAAGCACCCGAAACTGTAGCAGCTCTTAAAACAGCCCCATTAACAGCAACAATGCTGCAAGTACATGAACCAACACCCAGCTAATTTCCTTAGTATGTGCTGCCTTCAGGGTGCACTTGAATGTGTCCACTATATTAAAACAGGCAAAACTGAGGTTTCAGTATCACAACACTACTTCTTATGTAGCGTGGCTGATTGTAGATAAGCCGTAAAATGTCAGTGGTATTTACAAGGCTGGAGTGGCACTTTGTAATGTTCCAGTCTGTTTGAAAATCTTAAATTGAGCAGCTATTAATTCAATTGCAGAGTCATTAAATGAACAAAACAGATCGTACACTCTTTCCTCTTTCCCTGCTACCCTAACTATTAAATTGGTTAATGTCATTCAGCATTCAAAACCTGGTCCCTTGCGGCATCGTCCTTTTTGTTGATTTACAAAGAGTTTAATAGACTACATTCACACTGTTAAAGTTTCCAAACACTCCCAATCTATACGAAACTAAACTGCAAAAACAGTTTCTTTTGAATTCAGTATTATTGTGACATCACAGACATGAATATTACTGCGCTTCTGTCAGAATGAGGCCCAATACAGGCTAGGCTATCAGCACAGACATCATTTAGAGATCCATGTTGAAGGCACATTAAAACAGATGAAGGATAAAAAAAAAAGGTTGGGAAATGAAACAAAAAATCTTTTTTGTAAAACCACACAATGTTGTAATAAATAATAAAAATAACAATGATACGTGTGTATATGGGCATGCATAATCATTAGCAAAAGAGTGAAAATCTATTAAGCAGAGTCACTTAATGGAGCTTTTAGCTGTCACACCAGATGGTTCATACGCTCTCTGCTCCAGACAAACTTGCAATACATTGGTGCTAAAAACTGGATCAACACCTGCTCATACCGGCCAGTCCCAGGGGTTGCTGTGGAGACAGTGGAGGCTAAAAGGAAGTGATGGGCTGGGGAAAACGCAGCATGCATGCAGCTGCATTTGGTCAGCGCTTTGTTAGAACACTCGGTTGAATATTCAGCAATATTATGGAGCTTTGAATGAGAAAATTAAACTGTTTTGGGTGATATGTTAACACATCTATTACCATTCCAAAGCCCGTATTTGTTTACACTGCACATCCCAGGAGCGTAATTCAGCAGGCCAAGTGCCATCAGCCAAATGAGCCGTTCCCTAACGATATCATCACAAAGTAATAGAACAGAATAACCCTTGAACTGATGAGAATTCAGAATATCGAGGCAAGAAGATGAAGACTTACACAACTTTTCTCAACAGCTGTTCTGTAAGTCATGTATCCATCAGGATGTGTTTACCTGGGTGGGGAGTCAAGGTCCTA
This sequence comes from Nannopetersius ansorgii, assembly GCA_037974605.1. Lineage (NCBI taxonomy): Eukaryota > Metazoa > Chordata > Actinopteri > Characiformes > Alestidae > Nannopetersius > Nannopetersius ansorgii. Next base: position 4,132 of record JBBPDE010009239.1, read on the forward strand.
CCCTCAGAATGAAGCATAGTCTCACAGGGCCATACCAGATCTCACACAAGATCACTGGTGGCCTAGTAGTTAGAGCGTTCACCCTGCAATCAGGAAGTTGTGGGTTCAATTCTGCTAAGTATCTCTGAGGTACCCTGAGAAAGGTACCGTACAAAGTGATCACGTCACATCATCACAACTAAAACGGTCTGCTCTCTAAAACAGGCACCAGTGAGTTTCCTCCAGTGAGCGTTCATTTAACACTCAGAATACAATCCATAACACAAGCAGACTGAGGTAGACCCATGGAAATGTTTATAGCATGTCATACATCTATATGTTAAATTGGAGTTTTTTAGGGAGGATTTTTCAGCCATGCTATTACATTGCAATATATCCAAGGTTTAAAGATTTGTTGGGCTGTTATCATAGAAAGAAAGCTGACAAGTCCACTATCACTCCAACTACTAAGAGCTCTGCTCACACTACAGTTTATTCCCACTGTAATAAGTCTACATTCCCACCCACTCTAAGCCCACAATTTCTTATGCTAGTCCCCAGACGTCCTTGTCATGAGATCATATCTGGCTCTGCGAGACCGTGGCCATACTAAACACACACTATGAGGTACATCATCCCCTAATTACAAATATATATGTCATTTTACCAAAATCTTGCTCTTTTTGCACCATATTTTTTTTTATAGATCATATGCATAATTGTATCTGGTTGTATATATTTTTCAAAAAAAATTGCACCTTCCGTATTTAATGTTCCATGTCCGTATTCTTAAAATTGCACCTTTTCTATATATATTTTTTGTATTTAATGTTACATGTGTGCACTGGGGTCTGAGAGTAACATAATTTCAATTCTCTGTATGTCTGGTACGTATGGCAGATTTGACAATAAAGTTGACTTTGACTTTGATATATGATAAATATTTTGCCCTGTCGAGAGGTTTGATGAACAGCGTGCACACACGCGCACAAACTCTTTTAAAACAAGTTCGGGTCACAGCACTCGCTCTGCTATCAGGAAGTCGTGATTCGATTCCCAAGACTGCTAAGAACCTCAGAGGTACCCTGAGCAAGGTACCGTCCCCACACTCTGCTCCCCGGGCGCCGTGTTCCTGGCTGTCCACTGCTTCACTTGGTGAATGGGATAAACACAGAGGAAGAATTTCGGGCTGTTCACACTGTGTGCTGTGGTGTGTTCACGTATGACAGAATGGATCAATTTAAAAAGTATGCAAATTTGCCAAATGTGTTTAATACATGCTTAGACATAATGTGTGTTCAATGGAAATGACACCGAAAAGTGTTTGCTGGAAAAGACATCACCCTTTTTGTCTTTCGATAATAGCTGCCATGGAACAGTGCATTGCTTCTCATTCTCATTTCTGGAGATCTCCCATATTTAGTGTTTTCCCTGCTCTTGCACACTCACATCATCCGAGGAATTAACTAGATGATTAGTTGGATTAACGTTGTTGGAAGCTTGGAAAACTTCAACAGAGGCTGAGCAAGTGTGCCTTTAGGATCAAGACTGGGAAACACTTATCGCTCTTACATAATTAGTCTGAGTTTATGCCAATGTCTTAAATATAAAGTGGGCTAAGATTCAATGTTTTAAAAATTTGGAAGGTCCCGTACACTCACTAAGCCTTGGTCCAACGGTTCTCCAGCAATCCCACAACCATCAAGGCATCCAAGAGATGACAATTGCCCTTGCTCTCTCTATGGGTAGGACGGTCCTCATCGATCAGTATGATTCTAGCATGTGCAGATGCTAGTGTTCTCCTCCAAGCATGTTGAGCTGACTTGGAGAAAATGTGTGCTTCACTCTCCCAGCACTAGTGGCACTGTATTATTAGGGGAGTCCCAGCTATCAGGTAGAACTGGTGAAATCATTCGGCCTATGAGCACTGGGATATGCTCCAGTACTCACCAGGATCCTGTTTAAGGATTGCAGTTTTAACAACATATGAATTAATTTAGCAATGTAAGGTAAGAAAAAAATAATTCAGCTGTTAAAATACAAAAAAAGAAAAAAAAGAAAAAGAAGAAAAGAAAAGCGCCATGTTGTCCTGATTTTTTAATTCACTCAACAATTTGCTTTTTATTGGATTAGTATTACATTTTGGTTTTGAAACGAAGAGGCCAGTGATCATTCCCCCCAATGACACTGTGTAAAGAAGCTAATGCATCACATGACTGTCAGCCTGCTTGCTTGGAGCCCATAGAGAAATACTGTTTTATTCAATGGTCATCTTTCACTGACAATTTTCAATTTGCCTGCAAATTCTGAACTATAAACAATGTCCCATTTAACGGTGATATGTTGCACTGTTCTAAAACCCTGTGGGCAGCAGGAACATTGGTGGCCACTCCAGACTTAAAAGGCATAGCAGTGAAGCCCTGGGGCATCAACAAATAGACCTTCCACCCACCGATGTATGTGGCTATTGTACACTGCAGGCTCACCACTGCAAAGTCACCTTGGAGCAGGAAAATAAATTGAACCAATGGTCCAAGTCAGTCATAACCCTCTTTGTGACAGAAAGACAGACCACTGAAACCTACTCTGCTTTTGAGAGTTGGACTGAGGCTACGAGTATGAAATATGAAACCACAGGCATCATAACCACACAGGGTACCCACCTCTAGTGCTAAACAACTGCCCATCATACGGAAGTTTAGTTGATAGTGTGGCTGAATCAGAATCTAAACAGAGGATGTTTGACTGTTTTGGCTAGGGCTGCACAACATATTTAGTTCAATTAAATGTTATTAATAGAACATTTTATTCAATCCATGCTGTCGCAAAGAAGTTTACAGAATTTCTTTTTAATGTTATCATAACATGGTCCCTGCAATACTGACATTGTAAAATGTTGCAATATGCATATTCAATTCTGACCAATCACAGTACAGGTTACTGGGACTTCCGGTGAATCAAGGTACTGATGTAAAAAGTCCAATGATTTCGACCATTCTTTAACTATTCACCAAGGTGTTTTCAAAAGACATTGTGAAATCATGCAGCGGTCAACACAATTCCAGCTTTTCAGGTTAGTGACAATTCAAAGGGTTTGTTAGAAAACTGTTCACTGGAGTGTTCAGTTCACTGTTTCTATGGAGACCTCACACAGGAATCTCATCCACAAGAAGTCATAGTCATACATATTCAGGAGACACACACCATGAATGGAACAACACAAAGAGCTGACTGAAGCACACCACTACACAAAGTAGAGGCACTAACTCAAAATGCCATTAAGAATTATTGGGTATTGAAAGGTAAAAGAGTATTTGCGTAGGATTGGAAGGGGACTGTAGCTTGGGGGAATCTAGCACAAAATGTCATCACCTTGTTTCAATGCAAGATCAACTATATGCAAAGATCTCACAGCAATAACTTCATTAAGCATGGAAGGCTACCAACAACCAACATGATGAAGGCTAACTAGCTGGCAAGATGTTTTGATTTATGGCTCATCTTGAAGAGTATTTGCTATGGCATCTCGAAAGTGTCCTTTAAAGTGCCTTTCCTCCATAAGGACAGCAAGAGTTCCATGTTCCAATGATGCAGGGGTCCTCAGAGAGACTGCAGAAACTGCTCTGCTACCCTCAGCCCCTTCATTCCCCAACAGTCGCTCCAGAAATATCGACAACAGGCCCTGCCCATATCAGATAGCACATGAACTCTGGCTGGTGTCTACACTAAGTCCTACATGATTGCCACAGTAGCAGTACAACAACAGATAGAGAAATACCACCGAAATGTAGATATTACAGCTGTAAGGTTCTTTAGATTATACATTCCTTACTGCAAATGGCACATGGTCATGCGATCCAGTTAATCAGATCTCAGTTTCCCAAAAGCATCTTAGTGTTAAGTTAATCTTAGCAGATAGAGGGAATGTTCAGCCTGATGGTTAGCTTTGGTGCTTTCGGGAAAACCAGCCGAACTCAAGAAGCTCTTACTGTGTTGAAGTGGGTGTGTGAAAGTAGATAGTAAAAGGGCAGGGGGCCTCCATAGCTAGGGTTGTGAAACATAACAGATTTGCACTACTGAAGGCCCATCAGAATAAAACCAGTGAATAAAAAGGACAGGGCTGTAGTGCAATGATTTTCTCAGTAAGGAGACGAGAAATGATTAAGATGCTGCCGATGAAAATGACGACCAGTTGTCACTGTGATATCTCCACACCCTCATCAGCCCCAGCCATGTTGGAGCTGCCCTTAGCAATGTCAATAGCAAACACTTAACCCATACATGCTAAGGGCAGAAGGAAAATAACACAATTTAAACCACTTTCTCGTCAGGATCACCAATTTGAACACCAGTCCTGGCTATGACATGAAAAGTAGCCTGAAGTTCACTGCTCATGTGGACCATGTGCGGAATCACAGTAACCCCTGTCATCATGAATACTGCTCATTTTCAACCACCCCCTCAATTCACTCACAAAGTCACATTCGGACACAAAACCCAACCATCAGCAGGATTTTACAGGAGGACGAGGTGAACTGCATGGGCGAGAGGATCTATCCTGCAGGTGTGGCCCCAGAATAACACTGGATCAGAAAAAACAAGGCTCCACATCCTCAAACACATAATCAAGCACCCTGGACTTACCCTGCAGTGTCCAGTTTCTCCCCAGCTGCTGCCTAAGAGTCAGAATGAGCCTTTTTTGCCTCGCGTGTGATGTTTTCTCCCCTGTCTGGCTCATCAAACGTGCACCACCATCAGAGTGGGATTCAGTATCCTCCTCACGGTCAGTGCTTGAACCGGATCCGAGAAGAGCCGCAGTGTCTGAGAGCAGCTCCAGTAGTGCAGCCCACCTCGGTCCCTCATGGACAGGGTTCGCGTCCCTTTTGTCCAGAACCGGTCGCTTGCTCGGGGCGTGTGCAGGCGCGCGTGTGTACGTGTGTGTGTGGACTTCACTGTTGATGTGTGGGGAGTGTTTCATCCGCCCTGCAGGTGATGAAAGGCGAGCTTTAGACGCCCCCTCATGGAGCTGGAGTGGTGATTTTTTGGGGAGTGGGGGGGTTGTTACAGGCAGCCTTGGCGTAGACCATGAACCAGCTGCTCCAAAAACGGCCAGTTGAAACGAACAATTCATGCAAAAAATGCACTTTAATATAATTTATATTGCCTCCTTGTTGTTTGCTCATATTTCTGAAGCACCTAGCATCTATTAAGCTAAAATTAGTATTTTTATTTATTTATTTATTTATTGCACTTTCGCATCGACACTGCAGCCTCTGCCAACAGATGTAGTATTGGTGGGAGAAGCGCGCCACCTATTGGCAGCTGTCTGGAAGTGGCCCTATAACACGAGGGAGGCGTCCTATTGTGTTAAAGCTATTTTGACTGTCATAGAAGGAATGTGTTTTCCCCCTTGTTTCCCCCTTATTAATATTGAGTTTGTTCCTCATTAGCTGCAGAAACAGCTTCTGCTCTCCTTGGAAGGCTTTACACTAAATGTGGGAACATTGCTGTGAAGGATTTGGGTGAAATAAGCAACAAGGACCGATACAGATCATTAGGATTAGATCCCAAATGGCATTCCAATTCATCCCAAAGGTATTGGATGGTGCTCCATCACTGCTCCACAGCCCAGTACTGAGGGATTTATACCCCTCAAGCATGTTGGCCTTAGGCTCCATGAGTGACCTGTTTGTCAGTCTGTGTGTGTGTGTGTGTGTGTGTGTGTGTGTGTGTGTGTGTGCAGTTGAACACCCATGTCAGCACACATGAACTTGCTTTCACATTCAGTAAAATACACCAGCTATACGACTAAAACATTACAAGAAAAGCGATTAGAATATTTATGCTCTGGATTTTAACGCCTGTAAACCATTCAATAGGTTACCTGTAATGCTTTCCCTGTCAAGCAGCAATGCCCTGTGCTCTCACAGCAGCTAGTTCACAGCTGTGAGCTTTAAAGGAGAAGATGAGACAGTCAGCACTATCAAAGGCTGTGGTGAATTCATGCAGAGGCGCAATCCCATCAAAGGCCCTCCCACCCAACCACAGCTAGGCTTCCCTCAAAAAAAATCTGTCTGCACACACACTGCTTGACATTTGAGCGCTCTGCTTTCCAAAGAATTGTGTCGCAGCGTGCTCACACTGCAAGGCTGGACATAAAGACCATGCTGGGCATCACTGAATTAGAATTCCACAGATTTTTCACATTTTGTGCATAGTTGAGTCATTTGTATGTAAACAGCAATTTGATGTGAAGATCTCTTAATAATAAAATGAAACAGGTCTTCTGCAAAAACCTTATTTTAAAAATACCACAAACCAGTGTCTCAGGTTCAGGATCTATTTCACATCAGGCCACTCTGGATGCCTTTGTAAATTTTTAGCTATTTATTTATGCAGAAATTGTGGAAAATCAGTGGATTCTCCCTATAATGCACAATGGAGTCCCCATAATTCTCTCTCTCTCCCCCTCTCTTTTTCCCCTCTCTCTCTATTGTCCCACCCATCTTCCTATAGCCAGTCCCTGTGCAGATTCTTTAGCAGCTCCTCACACGCACACACACTCTAACACACCGCCCTGCGCTGGCCTGCCAGTTGCCGTGGTAACTTGACATGTTTCCATTTGCTCTGATCAATGGAAATGTTGGTGGCGCAGAAGGCTGGAACGGTACCAGCCTTCCCTGCTCCCAATCTCAAGGAGATATAAAGGAAGGGGAGGGGACGACTGACCAACTGAGGGAGGCACTGCTATCACTGTGGATCAGGATTTGACTTTGTTTCAGTCAGGCTGAATTTGACTCTCACTGAGGAACTGCTGCTTGTTTCAAATCTACGTTTTGCCAATACTTGTGTGTGTGTGTGTGTGCTTTGTGTGTATATATGTATAATCTAAAGATTAGGAACAACATATAATTATAGTAAGTAAACTTACATATTATACAGTTACATTATACAAAATTACATAAAACCAATTATAATATTACTATAAAAAGATTTGATTTAAAGTAGGGCTGTAAAGCGATAATTTAAAAAATTAACTAGTTAATCGCAAATCTGGAAAAAATTGATCGCGATTAATCGCAATTCTATGTCAACCCAATATATAGAGACCCCCTCCCTCCGTTGTCTACGCCACACCGGGATGCTTCGCCTTGAGGTTATATGATAGAGATGTAGTGCTTCGGTGGTAATTGAATTCACTTTTGCAAAGCACACATATTACCCTTGTCTGGTCCAAATCCTCCTC
>JBBPDE010009256.1:0-11356 GCA_037974605.1 Nannopetersius ansorgii
CTACTACTACTACTACTACTACTACTACTAATAATAATAATAATAATAATAATAATAATAATAATAATAATAACAATTCATTCCATCCATCCATCCATCCTCAGGCAGCCCCAAAGCCTGACATGACTGGTTCCCAGGACAAATAAGTTTGAGAAACGCTGTTTTAAAGTATGCTGAAATTGGACTATGGAGTGGTCGAATCATTTGGCCATCTGATGCCGAAATCTGGATGTGTTTGAAAATGATACATACTGGAATACACAGTGTCAGCTATAAAGTTTGGTGGAGGAGGGATAATGACCTAGGGATGTTTTTAAGAGGGTTTTAGTTCCACTGAAGAGTAATGCAACCCTCTGCACCACATCAGGTCCCTAAAAACCCGGTTTGATGAGTTTTCAGTGCCCTACATAGATCCCTGACCTCAACCTAACTAAACATCTTTGAAATGAATTGGAATGAATGTTCTGATGCACAATGTCTCAACCAGCATTGGTGCCTGACCTCACAAATTCTCTTTGTCTAAATACCAATAGACACACTCCAAAAACTTGTGGAAAGTATAGACTGCTTTAGGCACAAAGTGAGACCACTCCATATCAGTGCCCATAGTTTTGGAATGGCATGCTCAACAAGCCTATATACATGTGGGTCTGGCGTTAACATAGCTTTGGCAGTTGTGTGAGTCATTGAAAGTAATAAGTCTCCAAAATTGCTGAATTAATTCTCCAAAAGATTAATTAAATTTTGTGTAGTGGATAGTGGTCTATGTTGCTTTGTTTTTTAGACTAGATATGATCATTTTGGGATAATCTTTTGTTTTTGTAAAAGTGGCATTAGAGTGAAGTAATCTTGCTGAAATTTAAAGTTTCGAAATTGTTTAAATATATGTGTCACATTTGGGCTCTGCTCGCTCAGTAAGGAGGCACAGGAGCAGACTTCCATATTTGCTTTCTTTTTATTTTAACTGCAAAATAAAACACAAACAAAGGAGGAATCCTGAACGAAATCCAACCTACGGTGAAGTGAGTCCACAACTCAAAACACCTGATAATGATTAGGCGTTCATCCTTGGCCAGCTGAGAGCTCTTACTGATCTCCTTGGCCAGGGCTGAAACCACACCCCCAGTCAACAAAAGAGTCCTCTATATCTCAGGCAGCCGTGGCCTCTAGCGGTCGCTGACTGGGGATGTGACAATATGTGTGTCAGTTTATGTCATTTGACAAATAAAAGACTGTCCAGGTCTATTTAAAGGGAAATTAACCAGCATTACTGTTCTGAGGAAAACAGTGAATTTTAATGAGAGTGCAACCCTGGGAATAAGGACACACTGCACACATTTCATCATTTTCCTCTGATGTAAGCAATCAACAATTTAACTTTTCAGATTTATTCCACCTTTGGGCCCGAAAAGGTTCACTGCGTGCTTTTATAGTTTGGAAAAGAAAATAATTACAGGCTAAACAAAAAGTTTAAGGCAAAACTGATGTTTGTACCGGGGAAGATACTTGGAGATGAGATAAAAGATAAGATGAACCTTTATTAGTCCCACAAGTGGGAAATTCACACAGACCTGTAGTGCATGGTATTAGATTTAAGTTACTAAGATTAAATTAAAATAAGAAAGAAGTAGAGCAGAGCTGCCATAACTGGCCGGGTAACGCCGGGTACGCCGGAAGAAATCAGCTTCAAATCAATGAATTTGAAGAAGTTTAAACTAATTACACAACCTTTGCATGTGTGTTTCTTAGATTTTTTTTTTTACTTTGATTCTTTTGGTTGTAGTGTCACTGGGAAGCCGTGACTGCTGAGTGCGGCTTGAGCAGCGGCCCTGTGGCTGTGCAGCGGGCAGATGGGTTTGGGGGCCGTTTCTGAGTGATTAATTTCAGTTCTGTGTATTTAGCATCCCATTACTCTCACTGGGTTTTAATGCACTCTTCACACTCAGTGTTGGCTTCCACCGCCCCACTACTGCTGCAGACCATGGAGAAATCTCCCCTTGGTGCTCAGCGAATACTTTTCATCCAGAACAAATCTTTTCCCATCTTCTTTTCCTTCTATGATAAAACCCTGAGCTAACCTGAAGTTTCCCCTAGCTGCTATAGATTCAGTGGTTGTAATCTGTCCGTGGCCAGCTCTCAAGGAATACCTCTAGAATATATTGGTGTCTGTAAACTGCTGAAATTTTATTGACACATGCACACTTATACAAATACAACATGAAATTAGCCCCCGAATCGGCCATGAGACTTTTCATTTAATGAGAAGAGAAATTTGAAAAGGCTAAAACTAAAGTAATAAAAATATGTAAAAATATTCTAAACAAACAAGCATTACAGTTAGAAAAAAAGAGAACAGTGTGCAAATGTAACACAATAGAATATCTGTGTACTGTGTGCTGGTTTGCTAGTGGATGTAAATAAACTTAAGTGACAGACACAGCTATAGTGAGGTTGATGAGGTACAGAGAGGTAGAGAGTGAGGTGAGATACAGTGAGCTAGATAAGATATGGTGAGGTAGGTGAGATACGGTGAGGTAGAGAGGCATCTCTGGGCTTTACGCAGTTTATGTAGTTTACAACTAACTTAGGCTTTCTTAAATGCTCCAATATTATGTAGGGCTGCCAAGTCATTCAAATAATGAATCATTTTTGCTGTTGCTGATTAATCACTTTTGTCTTATTTGCTTAAATGTGGCTAACTTTTTTGCCCCCATAAAAAAATCTGTGCATTTTGCTGTCTGTTTGCAATGGACAAAATAGTCCTCACCTGTGTGTCTTCATTACTTTCAGTTATTCAAAAGCAATATTTTTACATGAATACAGAATAATCATTAACCTGAACATGAAGATCATTTGATTTACATAGAATGAACAAATTCACTCCAATGTTCAATGTTTCAACTTTCAACGTTCACTCCAACAGAACAACAGAAGCTGTATGTTTCACCCTGTGTGTGTGTGTGTGTGTGTGTGTGTGTGTGTGTGTGTGTGCGCGCATAATTCCAATCTCTCTATGACTGTAGACTCTCGCTCTCATTCATACAACTCATAGATTTTTGTTGCTCTGGAGGCTCTCAAGGGGAACTGGAGATTTCCACTCCGCAGGTTGTTAGTCTGCAGCTCGTACATTTTTCCACAAGTCTTTCACAAGAAGGTCTGCCGAAGTTCCTGAAGATATTTCTTTAAAAAAAACATTTCAAGAAAGCTGAATCTGAATGAGAGGGCTGCAGTCTCACGCTGCGTCCGAAATCGCATACTTCCCTACTGTATAGTGTGCAAAAAACAGTATGCGAGGCGAGTAGGCGAGAAGTACCCGGATGACCTACTGCTTCCGGCTGAATTCTGTAGTAGGCATTCAGTGGACACTGCAATATCCCATAAGGCAGCGGGAGAGGCCGCATCATATTCGAAAAATGGAGACACGGATCTTTTCACGTATAAGTACCTTAGGAAAATGTTAAATTGCACGTTCATTGTGGTTAAATTACACTTGTGAGAAAATGCCCTCTGTAAAGGTAACGAGATAACGAGCTGTTGTGACGACACATGACACGTGACAACATCAACACAGCGGATGTAGTACGTCCGAATTCCATTCATACTACCCTCATTCATAACAGTACAATAGTACGTACTGTTTTAACGGTAGGGCAGTACTTTCTAATTCAAATATAGTACCTACTCAAGTAGAATGCGATTTCGGACGCAGCATCAGACTTTTTCACTGGAACCGAAATGTATGAGCATCTAGACAACAACAGCATCAAACTAGGAAGGTGTACAGCTGTGTTATTACTTAGATACCAGTTTGATTATGGCAAACTTTACCATAATAATGTGAGACAGGTCATTGTAAACCAGATGGATGGAACCAGTGCTGAGGCATCACATTTTGGCACTCCCAGCTTCATTTCAGTCACAAGTTCTTTGCTGCTCAGGGGTTGCAATGTAAGATTTTGCTGAAGTAGTGAAGTTATGTCTCCTGTTTTAAAATGTGATACTCTGATTCTGCCTAGCAAACCCAGCTGTGATTGACAGCTCTCTGATCCAGTGACATTGAGCATTGTCAGTGCTGTTCAGGTCCAGTCACATTCCTGCAGGGGAGTTTTGCCATCTTTTTGAAAGTACATCGGTAGACGACTGCCTAGTGGACACACCAGCTCTAACAAACTCTTTCTCTATTTGTTTTCCTTTCTATCTGTTGCTCCATTGTGTATCTATGTGTGTGTATGTGTGTGTATGTATCTACAGTGTTCTTATATTGACTTATATATTCACTCTGTATGCTGTATATAGATATTAGGCTTGTCACGATACTGAAATTTCTCGATACCGATACAAAGGATGGTACTCGATACTATTTTCGTTACTGCAAAGAGAAAAAACAAACACAGGAACTTTTTAATTAAAAAATTTAAGTGTGCTCAGGGGCCGCTGCACCAGTTCTCTGCCCAGTCAGTATAGTATATGTATAGTAGAATATTTTCTAAAAACTTAGTCTATTCTATTTCCCAATTCAAAGGTTAAGGTTATCTTATTAGTATATTAGTGTTAACTTTTAGACTCAAATATATTGTACATCCATTCCAGACATGGAAGACACTCTGATTTAGATTTACATTTAAATTACATTTAAATGTGTGTGCCAATTGCCATAAAATCCAAATTTGGGAAAGGCTGCTTATCATCAAAATGTGTGCGTGTGTGTGTGTGTGTGTGTGTGTGTGTGTGTGTGTGTGAGAGAGAGAGAGAGACATGTTATGTCCTGTCCTATCCAACAGGACATAACGTCTCGTCTCGTTTTAGTCAACGAAAATGAAGAGACATTTTAACGTATTTTTATTTTACCACATTTAGTCTCGTTCTTGTTCGTCAACAATATTACATGATATAACACGATATAGTTATCGTCACATGACCAGCATTTATGTTGCATCTTGTCTCGTTTTGGTCACATGAAAAATGTTCATTGACGACGATATTTAGTCATAATTTTTGTTGACGAAAGCACCACTAATCCCTGGCACTATACTGGCCCTGCATCCCAATACTTTTTTCCACTCTAGATGTAGATATAGTTGACATATACATATATGTATATATTTAACAATACAGATGTCCATATTTAGTTTTTCTAGATCGTATAGTGTACATTTAATACTGTACTGTATTTTATTCTATTCTATTGTTTTCTTAATTTTTGCTGCTCTTTACTTTGTTCTGTTCATTTCTGCCATGACAAAGCAAATTTCCCACTTGTGGGACTAAAAAAGGTTTATCTCACCTCTTATCTTTCTCTCTCTTACCCAGGTGGGCCGTCTGCAGGATTTGGTGAATGAGGGAGAACAGACTCTAGGCTCAGCAAAGGGACACATCTCCAGCTTGAAAGAGGCCCAGGAGAAGCTTCTGGAAGAACTAGACGCCACCCGAGCCAGACTGAGAGAAACCACTAATCTCCTCACAGCCCTGCAGGTCAGAGCACAAGCTGTGAATTTGTGAAGAAAATGACACGTTTAACAAAATAGTTAAAGAACAGTGTCAACAAACTTTGAAAACCCTAATTTCTCATCTTTCCAGTCTACAACAGTATGCTAAAAATAACCGCTAAACATTTTTCTATTAGGTAATGTATTATCCCCTTAATCTCTATAACTAAGTGACATACGGTAGATCTGGGTAAAGGTCTGATACAGTGTACTGTAAATGTATACCCATGTAATGATGCCAATACATGTTCATTCTTACAGTACTGTTTAACACAGATCCGTTACAACATTAAGACCATTCACAGGTGAATTACCTCACTACAGTGGCACATGTATAAGGATGTGAGCAGTGTTGAAATTCGTCAGATAATGATATCTTTCTTTAAAACAACAGGTCTTGCGGGGGGGGATGGGTGCTCCAGGTATGAAGTGGTTTGAACATAACAAAAGTGGAGGGACAACCACTGAACCAGTGACAGGGTGATTGCTGCCTGAGGCTCACTGATGCGCTTGGGCAGCGAAGGCTAGCCTGTCTGGTCCGATCCTACAGAAGAGCTACTGTAGCACAAATTGCTGCAATAAAAACGTTCTTGCTGGCTCTGAGAGAAAGATCTCTGAACACACAGTGCATCACAGCTATCTGATCAAGTATTTGTATGATGTGCTGGACAGACTAGTCCAATTCTTGCGGGTAATGATTTGCTGCGTTTTTGTGCCATAGATCAGAAACACAGGTCTTATAGAGTTCATGCTTTGATGGGTTAGAGCTGTTCTGGTGGCATGAGGGTGCATGCATAATATTAGGCAGGTAGTTTTTAAGTTACTGTTGAATGTTGTATATTAACTAGCAGCTGGCTAGCTAGATTTATATTCATTTTTCAGAGACTAGAGCATGACTACAGGGAAAAGAACAGTTGTCTAGGGCCAGATAGTGAATGCTAGATGAATGGGTCAGATCATCTCTTAAACAGCAGGTCTCATGTGATGTTCCAAGTATGCAGTGGTCAGTACCAGAAGTGGTCCAAGGAGGGACAACCAGCAACAAGACTAGTTTGTTTGGTCCGGTCCCATAGAGGAGCTACTCTGACACAAATTGCTGCAATAAAGAAGTTCTTGCTGGCTGTGATAGAAAGGTGCCTGAAAACTCAGTGCATCACTGCTTTCTGCATGTAGGGCTGTGTAGCCACAGACCAATCAGAGTGCCCATGCTAACCCATGCCCACTGACTGGAGCATGGCTACAGGGAAGAGAACAAGAGAAAACAGAGTTGTCTATTTGAACAGGAAAGGAGTTCATTTCATTTCATGATGGACAACTTCCAGGACTCCAGTTGCTGGAAGTTATTTGTAAAGACATTTTACAGCCCAGTGAGTTATTTGGAAAAAATGGGATAGGATGTATTCCTGCTCTGATGTTAAGTCCACTTGTCATTCATGTGCTCATATTGCCCATGAATACTGATGTTTATGACAGCTGTAATGAGATGGCTGGAGAGGGGCGCGTGGCAGGTGCCGTGCTGAATTATGGATAGTGATGTTTAGGGCTCTGGTGGCGGTGCTGCAGAGGCACTTCATTAGACTGAGCTCTCCACACTGGAACTTCTCGTTCCCCTGACCAGCCGGCGCAGTTCTCTCAGTGACCTTGCATAAAGCTCCCAGAGTGCATGAGAGTGTAGATGCCAGTGTGGAGCAGCGCTCTGGTGCAAATGAGGATGGATGAGTCAGAGATGGCTCCTTATTTCCTGCTCTGGCTTACCTCTCTGTGCCTCTCAGGCTTGATTGATGGCTGTGAATGAGTAGGACCCTCCCAGTTCTCCCTCGCCTTTTGCTTTATATGAGATTGCACTATTAGCAAGAGAAGGAGTTCTCACCTTGCTTTTTGTGTAAGACAGTTCTACAATGGATTAAATTTATATGTAAATTATTGTGGACATCAATTTAAAACTGTTGTGTGGTGAACAGTAGTGTTACCTTATACATTATATGCCCCTTTAGTTTGAGTTAAAAAGAGAAGAGAGAAGAAATTCCCACCACCAGTGACTATATAAGCATTAGTGCATGCAGAAAGTAAAGAGTAAAGGTTCTGCTTATCATCTGTAATTACAATATTGTGTAATAATTATACTTATACTATTACTACTTCCACTAATACTACTAATAATAATTATAGTATATTGGCTGCTGCTATCTTCTGCACACCTAGAATTAATCCCCCTCTGCCTTGTACAGTACTGTGCAAAAGTCTTAGGCATCTATGCAAATTATTTAAAGCAATTTTTCTCCACATATGACAAAGTTAACATTAGAATTAATACAAACATACAAGAAAGCAGTAAAAAATATTAAAATTTGTTTGTAAAAAAATAGTTGTTGGGTGTGAGCTGGTGAGGAGAACACAGGTTCGGTTCCAGGTTCCTCCAGCCATTGTTTGGATTGTGAAACTCCATCAGCAGCTCCTGATTTAATTTAATGAAGGACTGTTTGAGTCAAACCAGATTTCTGATGGAAACTACAGTAATACTTCTACAAGAACTCACTGATATACTGGACAGAACATCACTGTTTACTGTAAAATGATATTTGGGTGCGTTCTTTTTGGGTTTATTTCATATATTTAGCAATAATAATGTAAAAAAAACACACTGCTCATCTAAAAAGGTTTTTAAATATTTTACTCGCAAGAGCCTGTGACTTTTGCAAAGCACTGTACCTAGGATACAGTCACTCACTATAAACTAAAAAAGCCATTATAGGTGGAAATGGCCAATGAGTGTACAAAGTTCCTTAAACAATTTACAGCACATTGTTTACTGCATCATCACTAACCGGTCTTCACCTCCACCCCAACAGGGAGAGATGGAGACCCAGAAGCAGCAGCATGAGGCCAAACTTATCTCCACGAAAGAGGAGGAGAAGCTGAAAATGGATAAGATGGCTCTGGAGCTGGAGTTGAAGTGGACTGAAACACTCAGGTGTGTTTGCATTTCTGTGCATTTTTTATATTTTTTTTACTAATCTTTGAGAATGATTTCTCTGGTGAACTGATCCATAGATGTGGGACGGCTGATCTTTTTTATTTCCATCTTTCTGTCTCCATGCTGCATTACCCTCAGAGTTCAGTAAATATAAATGGTGTAAAACAGTCTAGAACTGGTGTTTACCCTCAGAACTCCGAGTGTGCTCTTTCTCGGCCAATCTCCGGAGCTCCTCCTTGTGGGCGGAGACTGTCCTGAAAGTTCTCCCAGGTTTAAAGATCTTGTGTTTTGTTTTTTATTTGTTTAAATTACAATGAAGAATCTTGAATCTAAAATCTAAAGCCAAAAACATAAGACAATTTAGGTTATTTTTGCTCTTTATGTTCATTTGCATGTGACACCATTAAAATGGAAATCCCTGTAATGGTTATTGTTGTTACAATGGTTATTATTATTATTGTTTTTTTTAAATTACAATAACTTTCTTTCTACGTGTCACTGGGACACCAAACAAAGCTCAGCATGACGCCTGACACCTGGAGCACCAACACATACCGGGGGAGCTTCCATATAAGGAGCTCTTTGGCCATATAATGTCAATTTAACATTAATCACGTATCAGGCTTGCGTTCTAAGGGTTAATGACTAATAGGAACACTATATAACAGGGCTAAATGGTCTAAGAACTCTATCACTACCATCAAAGGCCCTGATGATGTAATTCACCCTCAGTAGGAGTGTGATACTCACATCCAGACTTGAAGCACCTCCAAAGAACGTGGGTGACTAATGTGACATGATTACTATCCAAAACTAGAAGAATAAAGTTTCCCTGTATGAATACAGACTTATAAAGCAGTGACATGACTGTATCTGCACTAAGATTTCATGCTCTTGTTTTCTTGTTCAAGTAGAGCATCATTGTTCTCTTCCCTGTAGCTGACACGGTTTGTCAAGACATTTGGCTTTGTCCACTGATTTCCTGTTCAATTTTGTGTAATAATTCCATGTAAATTCTGCCCTTATCTCCAATTAAACACAGCATATTTAGATATCACACTGTCAGCAACTGTGGCGATGTGTTACGAACAAAATGAAAGATATTTATCACATCCTATTGAAAATATCAGCTAATTTCCTTTCGCGTTTATTCTCCCCTGAGTGCGATATTTAGGCAGTGAGTTGTTGTTAAGTGTGTGAGGGGATCTTTGCCTGCTATTGCTCAGAGGAAGACTTGCTAATGAGCCGAAGAGGCTGTGGGATTCAGGCCGTGGGTCTTGCACCCCTACATGCCTCTGCCTATGAATTTAAAGTGGAGAAGGGGCCCGAGCGCGGCCCATGCCGAGCCAGCAGAATGTCAATGACTCAGCAGCGCAGTGGGAGTATCGGTACACAATTAGGGGTCTGCGACTGGTGAGCTGCCTCTCCTTGCAGACTGAAAGTCTTCAAGAGAAAGTCTTCAATTAGTGTCCCGACTCCCTCGGCGAACTCTGTTAATGTCTTAATGCCTTCATTTCGGATTACAGTTCATGAGTATGGCAGTGATGGGAAACCGCTGCATCTCACTTCAGCCCCTCAGCCTGATCTCTGCCTGCTGTAGCTGTAACATATGGTCGAGTGCCGAAGATAATAATTTCGACACATTTCCCTGCACTTAGTAAAACAATGGAGAACTGGCTTCAGCTACAGCACTTGTTCACTGGCGTGTAGTCAAAGCGTCTAAGTGGAAATGATGTGTGGTAATCGACCGCACGCTACAGATACAGCTGATTAGACCGAGGGATGCAAGAGTAAAAGACATTCTTTAAAGGAATGGTTCAGCAAAAAATCTATTCTATTCTGTTTGCACCCGATGTAGCCAATCAACCAAGACGTTTGTTTCTTCACTTTAGGGCTGGAGCTTTTTACTTAACCTGTTCTAACCGCATGCAGGTCTTCATTAAGGTGGCAAAGATTCGTCAATGTTGAACAGAACCTCAGGCAGCCACAACATGAAGGCTGGAGAAGACTGATCTTGGATCAGATTCCTCTGTATTCTTAGCTCAGCATGCCTACTTCTGAAGTGGTTTGGGAAAACAGACCCTGTTGTCTACCCACTGCATTCGGCTACATATGTGACGTTCAGTGTTCTGGCTGGCAGTAAGTCTGTAATACTGTGCCCTAAACCACAAGTCAACAGGTTTGGTCCACTTTAATTAAGAGCTGGATTCTGTTAAAGTGAGCTGAGAAGTTTATTGAAAATATTTATTGAAAATATTGAGTGATTGATTATTGTTTTCAAGTATTTGCAGCCTTTGCTTCAATTCTAACATGATTAAGCAAAATCCCGAACACATGTTATTTCTTTAACATGGAAATGTAACCCCACCTCTGGTCTGCAGCTGGTGCAACTTATTCACCATATGTTCCTGTTTAGCAACAGGAATGTCTTAGTATATATTTCTATTTTGTGGATTTTAAGATGAGATAACTGTTTATTAGTCTCATGGGTGGAATATTTGCCCACTGGTGGTTTTGAAACACTTTCAGCCAGTATTGGGGTTTGAATGCAAAAAACACTGAAATGACAGGGAAAGCTTCAGCCCCACATAAAGGTAATGAGTCGTATCTCTGAATACGGGTGACAGATCCATACAGGAAACAAAGTAAAACTCCAGAGATTGACTGCTCTGGTGAAAAATTAACACAATTTACAGCCAGACACTCATCACTTCAGCTGAATTTAGCTAAATGTGAGGATTTTAAATGTTGATTTGTCAGCAGTATGCAGAGGAAGACAGAGAGAGCAGAAAACAGTAAAGCTGAGTTATACAGTACCACTGTTACGGCTGACGGCCGCTAGAGGCCGTCCTTTTTTGTTCAGTTTTGTCCCCTGTCTGTTTTCATGTTCTGTGTA
>JBBPDE010009349.1:0-11352 GCA_037974605.1 Nannopetersius ansorgii
AGTGATCTGGGAGAACATTTGGAGGCATATTTATGGTTTACACTATAAAAATAGGCATTGGGATCATTTTGGGGGGGTGGGGTGGCTTCAGACCTTTGGCAAAATTCAAATGAGCCATTTTAATCTAGACTAATCTAGATTAATTCCAAGATTACACCCTAAACGCTTTAATTTAACTTTTGTGTTACTCTGTTTAGTGCACTGCCTTTAAAGAAAATGTAATGGTGAATTAAATCCGAATCAGAAAACTTTAGTTTGCACTAAACAGAGTAACTGCACCGAGCCAAAGCAAAGACTCGTACACAATAGAAATGTTGAAAAAACTCTCTCTACCCACATGTGTAGACAGGGCACACGTAACTAATACTTCATAAACTGAGATAACCGCTGAACATTGGGGAAGGAGGGGGGGGGGGGGGTGAAACACTAAAATAAGAGAACAAGACACGGAGCAGTCATGCTACATGCTGCAGTAGTTCTTTTTTTTATGGCGGTTGACATGCCACCGCTGGACATGTGGCGGTAATACAGTTCAGTTCTCAGAAAAGTCTGCGTTAGACTGTATCCACAAATGCTGTAGTACTAATAATAATAACTTTTTGCACCCAAATTGCTTGAATATTCCTTTATGTTGCACACCAAAGACAGGTAGGGTTCACAAACCACATCATCATGGCATTTAAGCAAAAATATCAGGTCTAGGAATGTGAA
This sequence comes from Nannopetersius ansorgii, assembly GCA_037974605.1. Taxonomy (NCBI): domain Eukaryota; kingdom Metazoa; phylum Chordata; class Actinopteri; order Characiformes; family Alestidae; genus Nannopetersius; species Nannopetersius ansorgii. The sequence goes on from JBBPDE010009349.1 coordinate 712, forward strand.
CATAGTCCTAAAGTCTGTCACAGACGTCCTGGTTGGAGTAATGCATTACCAGTTGTTAAATGGTATCTGACAGTAAGGCTGGTGGTAAATGTAAGTCCAACATAGAGAAGCTAAGAGTAAGAATTGGTGAAAAATGATGATAAAAGGAGGTCTCTGACTTACTTGTGTAGGCATCGATGATAGCTGCTTCTCCTTTCACAGAGTCATTCACCAGTGCATATACGCTCAAATTATATTTAGTGCCTGGTTCAAGGTTTGGTATACTTATATTGTTTACGATCCAGATGCCAGTAAAGTTAATTTGTGTGTTCCATTTTAAAGTAACATTATACTTGTAATTCGAGGATGCAGCATCAATTGAATTCCATGAGGCATTAATCATTGAACTCATATCGTTGGTAGAACTGAGGTTTACTACCTGAGAAGGCTCTAAAAAACAAAGGGTTTAACAAGTCAATAGGGTGAATAAATTCAGCTCAATTTTAAGACAAAAAACATCTAAAAAAAAAGTGAATGTGAATGGAATGTAAGAATATTTAGTTACACATTCTGCCGAAAGAGATTTCTAGATGATGTATTTAATCATGGGCCATGCTGAGCCAAGTTAAAACAACTCCACTCCACTCTGACATTTTTTTGAAGAACTACCACATTCATCTAGATGTTTATAATAAGCTTAGAACAGAGGGTAAAAATGCATCTTTACTCTTTACTAAAGGTGGGTAATATGGTGATATTTGTGTTATCATATCATGATAAACAAAATCTTTTTCTGAGAATATCTTGCATATAAAATAATGGACCAACAAAATATAATTAATGTTAATCAAAAACCTCAAAGTATCTCCTAAATGGTAACTATTCAGGACATGGCCAAAACATGTTAATATAAGATAATGTAAAGAATTATATTCCAAATCTTTTTTTGGTTCAGTCAAAACAATATTTTAACACTATATAAAGAGTGACTGCTTTGTTCAAATCGATGGTTTGTTGGTTTGAAGTTAAATGCAGTACTGAAGATCAAGATTATACTCACTGGTGTACGCATCAATCTTGCCCGGCACTCCAAAAATGTCGCCTCTGACCACAGCAGAAACTTCGAAACTGTATAATTGTCCTGGAAGTAGATCAGTTATATTGTACCGCTCAGTGTTGCATGTTTGGTTTGCTCTGTTTGCTAGATTCACTGAATAGTTTTCACGTCCTCCTATCGGTGCGCTCCACGTAAGGAGAATTGAAGTGGTAGTCACACTCACCACCTTCAGATCACTGATATCCATTGGTACTAGAAAGAGAAAGAAAGTGCCGCAAGTTGCCCACAATGTCAAGTAAATTCAAAATATTAAGGTAACATGAAGCAGTTGGATTTTTTAGTTTACTTGTAGTCGCCTTTACTATGATTCATTTCTTTAGCCAGCCTAGATTTGTTTGTTCACTCTTATTACATCTGCCCCCCTTCGCCAGAATATTAAGTACAGTATACGCAGCTCTGGGCACAGGGTAGGGAGTTTGGTTCTTTTGACTTCACTTTCATTAGCTTGTATCTTCTGTCCTCATGTCCGTTTACCCAGTTTTAATCCCATAACGGGTAAATCTATTTCCAGCTGTAGTAAAACTGTGGTCCATCTTTATTTATGCGACATAACATGTACATTTTAAAATGGATATGTAACCTCAATCTCTTCTATATGAAAAAGGAGACCCTTTAATGTGTCTATGGCTTGAAAGATCATATACACTCAGCCATTTTTTTACATTCCCTAGCTTGACAAAAGGCAATAGCATTCACATGCATGTTTACTCACAAGTGTAGAAGGTTAGGTTCTGGGGGTTGAGGTCCCTGGTGCATTTCACAGGGAATATTTGGACTCTGTACATCGTTCCTGGCACCAGGCTGCTGAGCTGCATGCTCAGCTCGGTCACATTTGTGGTACCATTTGTGGAACCAATTGTGGTATCATTTGAGGAGCTTTTGTACTCCACCCTGTAGTGATCGATATAGTTCCCAGGTGCCTTGCTCCAGCTCAGCAAACCTCCGTTATGTGTCACATTGGAAATATTGACCTGCCCATAAAATCGCTCTGCAGATGAGAGTACGAAGCAAATATGTGAGACAAGACTGGTTCTGGAAAAAAATAAGAGACCACTTTTCCCATTTATTCCATTCACTGGTGAACTAGTAATAGTAAGTAATAATAAACATCTCCATATGTGTTGTAAGTGCAGTAGTGTTTGTATAGCAGCTTTTCTATGTGTTGCATTCCAGAAGCTCCACTCCTGATTCAGTTTCTGATGGGATTACTATACATTACTATTTTAAAAGTTGTAAAATAATGTAAGCATTGTGTAGTTTAGCAGTATTCGTGTATAGTAGTAGTATTATTTAGTGTAGTATTTTATTTTATTATTTTTTTTATTATTTAAATTTTTGGAATTTTGTAACTAGTGTGGTCAATAGTGAACACAATAGTGGCATGAACATTTTACAAAGACAAACTTCCATAAATTAAAAATAGCAATAACCAGGAAATAAAGATGCGGTCTCCTACATTTTTTCCATAACTGTATATAGTGGGATAAGTTATGGCTTATATATGTTACACATTTTTACATGCGACAATTAGCTTGAGTTGATTTTTTTTTTTTTGTCCAACAAGATTTCTGACAACAGGTGGCAGTGCAGGACTAAAACTTTGCCTTGCTTTGACACTTTGGGCGACGCTACGTCAAATTCAAAAAAGCTCTAACTATAGACACACCACAAACTTCTACAGTAGCACAACTGCCACACACATAACTACTCAGTAGCTCTTAACAGCTCCTTTTCGCAGTGTTTATATGTTTGCTATCATTTGTAGGATACTGCAGTACTTAACAAGTACTTAACCAGCTCCAGGTGTGCTATTTTATAGGCGGAAAGATCAAATTATCACGAGCCAGTTATAGCTAAATCCACAGGTCAATCTCTGTCCAGAGGTTTGGGACGAACACTTCACATTTATTTCCTCCTTACACATGATCCGTGAAAGAAGCAGAATGCTGATTAACTGCTTTGACAAAAAAAACAACTTTGTTAAGTGAAATCCACATAGATATAAATATTTATCAGTTCTCAATGAGACTATTATTTAGTGTGTGAAAGTAACATGTACTCAAGTAAAACCTTGAGACTTTTTGTAATTTACAGGGTATTTTCAAATCATAATATATAATTCTGATTTAGTATTTAATTCTCACTTAGTACTCTGTTAAATATTAGTTATACAGAATTTAGTTCCTAATTCAGTTTTGTGTTTGAATTAGGGATCATCTCTGTGCTGCTTTGTGAATGGTCACACTTCTGGCTTTCAAGGTTTTAATCTCGACGAAGAGTGCACCAACCGTTGCAGAAAAGTACATGTATTTCTACCTCAGTCATTATGTACAGTCTACTTTAACCCAACTACCTTTTGATGCATCTGGTAAAAAGGTCATTATAGCAGGTGAAGCTGCTTTGTTCTATCGGCAGATATTGCTTGAAGCAGACAAAATCACTAGACAATGGATAACTGGACTCAGTAAACAGACATACAGATGAAATTGAGAGATTTTTTAGCAGTTAATGAGAAATAATCAAGGAAACCTTATTCTTAATGCTGTCAAAACAAGTAACTCATAGTTTGTCTTTGAAGTGCTCTTATTTCCTCAGTACCATAAATGTGTGTATTCTAAACCAGCGCAGTATATAAAGCCAAATAGACCAAAAACCTGACTGCATTATTTTAACTCATACTTGTCCTAGGTCAAATCAGAAGTGTCTTTATCCAGAGAGCAGCTCGATTTTAGAAGGGATCTAGCGGATCAGAGCTGATCTGTTCTATTGTAGGAGTGATAGTTTTCTAGTAAGCACGTAGATTTAAAAAATGAATAACACTTCTTACCATCATAACAGATGAAGGGCTGGAGTTCATAGCAGTGTTTTTCCCACCACATGCCAAAGTTGAGCAAGACCACACACGAATTCTCAATATAATCAAACTCTGTTTCAACAACAGCAGGGCTAGTAGGAGTCACGATGGCCGTTGTGATTAGACTTGTAGAAGGACTGGTGATAAGGGCTGTACTAGTATATGTGCTGGGAGAATGGGTGGTGGATGAATAGGTGCTGGCAGAAGTGCTAGGAGAGGTAGTACTAGAAGTGCTAAAGGTACTTGAACCATGTGAGACTGGAGTGACAATGAAATCAGATTCATTTAAACAAGTGATGAGTTTGACCAAGCTTGGGCAGTCCAGGAGCTCATTAAATGGGCGCTGTGTAGTGCCAGTAGTGCTAGTCGTTCGAGTAGTGCTACTAGTGCTAGTAGTGCCAGCAGTAGTGTCAGTGGTACTGGTAGTGCCTGCAGTACTAGTAGTTGGTGATGGAGAGGTAGGCACCGACACTTCCTGTTTCTTTAGAATAGGGCGACCAGGATACCAGTTCTGGAAGATCACAGGGTCACCATTGGACCACTGAGACCACAGTACGGGTCCACTGAAGTTCTGGCGGAGCCCAATCCAGTAGCCTAAAGTCAGGTTCGGGGTGGTGAGGTTCTCAGGGGCGAGCTTCTGAAGGAGTTCCTGAATGAGCCAGCCATTAGCTGGAGTGACAGTTGTCAGATCTTTATAACATGTCTGACAGTAGTTACTGGCGTTCTCCCATGTGGTAAAATTGAACATGAGAAAATACTGCTCCTCTGCCCAGATAACAGAGATGGCTAAAAAGAGAGCAGTGTAGAACAAAGAACAAAGCAAGCACAACATTAATCCAATACAAAAAAAAAGCATATTACAGCTGTTCCATTATAAGGGAAACCAGTCTATAACAGTCGGTGTTAAAAGATGCAAATCAATTTAGGATCAGGCGGCATTACTTTGGCCATTATGCAAATGTAGAATAAAACATATTCCAGGAAGCACACAATAGAGCCCAGTCAGTAATGCTTTTTAAATAGGCAGTACATGTAAACTGCACAATGATTATTAAGCTTACAGGCTTTACTTTGATCGGAATTCCTCCCCAAAATTTCTGAATATTTAAATGGTTTAGAATTATCATGTGTGTATCATGTGTGTTAGATATAAAAATGTAGAGAAATGTAATTGGTCAGATAGACCACTACCACAGTGAAAAGATCTCTCTAAAAGCTGTTACATGATATAGCTTAATGATTGCTGCCTGATACCTGATTATTAAAGTAACGTTGGTGTAAAGTAACATGGGTAGAACAGCAATTTGTCAAAAATGACCTGTTTAGAAATTAAATAATTGAACTTGAAATATTTCATATTTTTATATTTCAAATATGAACATATTTATTAAATCAAGTTATGGGTTCAGGAAATGTTTTAACTTTTTTTTTTATGCGATCAGATTCTATCTGTCAGTTTTTAATCAGATTAGTAATTATGGTTTTGCCTATTTTTTCTCAAGTTGTATTTACATTCATAGCAGCTGTTCCTAGAAAACGAGCCAATTAATACATTGTATGTGTGCAGTTGTAATTTGTAATTAGTAATTTGCAGTGATAAATCATAATTAATTTGTACTTTTTGAAGTATTTTCAATTGAAATTGCTTAGAATAAAATGACAGTCCAGGTAAATTTTTAGCTCCCCCAGCAGAGGTGTGGACTCAAAATCACATCATCATAAATGTGCATGTTTTTCGTGAAAATATGTTTTTATATGAGAGAATTGAGAAATTCAATTAATTTAACCGGACCAGTTCATCATGTCCTTAAATGAATCGGATGTTATTCAGTAACCATGGTTACACTTTGCTTTCGAGTAAAACAGACTGTCTAGAGAAATTCAAATGACTAGCAGTAAATCCTCACCAAGTACACAAAGGTCAGTCTTTCCGTAGTCTTCAGGCTAATTTCCCATTTTCCGCATGATAATCCAGTACTGAGCTCTTTTCAATTTTTTGTGCAAACAAGTGCAAATTACACCTTCTTTCTGTCTTTTGTTCAGGACAGACCTTACACTTTCTGTTGTTTAGCACCTAAATCTAAATCAAACTACTGCCTGTTTATTGAAGGTGGAGTGGCAGTACAGCCAATTACATTATCGGTCTGTAAGATTGACATTTTTCAATGTTAGTCGTAGTAACAACAATAAGGTTAATAATAAATAGCATTGATGTTGATTTATCATAAAATATGTGCTCATTTAAGTGGACTATTTTACGACACTTGTCAGTACTGACTTGAGCCAAGACTTACAATTCAACGTCTCGTCCCAAAAGCATAAACAATGCAAATGTACCCTCAGGGTGCAACATAGCCCTTACAGTCCCATTTGGTTTTTATTCATTTAGTTTTAAAGATAATTCAAATGTGCCTGGAAAGTATTTAACTTTTAATAAAAAATATAAAATAAAAAGCATGACAACATAGTGTGTAGCAACTTTGAAAATATAACTACAATTATGTTCCAATTCCATGAGAACCTGCCCCTGAGGGTACCATTGCAATGACAGCATTTGTACTCTTTTTTTTTTTTTTTTTTTTTACAGGAACTTAAGTATTTTGTAATGAAAGCAATATTAAATTAACATTTTATCATTAAGACATAGTTTCCAATTCCAGACTTGACTTAATACTTAACCCTTGCTCACACCTGTCACTCTGGAGCTTTGGTAAATTAGTTTAGGCTGAGATGATCCCAAACAGACTAAAATACTTAACTTTCTATTCTAATGGATGCTGAATGAACAGACACTGTCATTTTATTTTATATGCATATGTTTAACAATTACTCCACTGCAGTCACCTTTAAAGACATTCTCAGATATGTACGATACAAATAATGAACCTGTGCAACAGAAGCTTACCTGTTAGGAACACAGCCCCCATTACCAACGTCTTATGAAGTCCTGACATAGTGGAGGAATGTCACAAGCCTTAGCTTAAATAAAACCAAGTGAACTACAAAGAAGCGAATGATAAATGAATCAAACTTTAACAGAAATTTGGCAAACATGGACCATATGTAACTCACACATCAGACACTGTGAGAGTATAAATATAAAAACAGGGAAATATGTATCAGTTCTTCATTTGCATTTAGTCAACAACACACGTCAAAGGCAGAACAAGCTGCCTATTTAGAAAGCAGTGGGGGAGGAGTCACAACCGTCAAGTCTCAGGTTAGTGTTCTAGAACGACATTACAGCCAACATCTTTGTGTGAACAAGATTTTTCAATGACATAAAAAAAAAAAAAAAAAGACAACAGCATAGACACAATGCACCCTGAAGCTCCACCAGGAATATCCAGAGCCCAGCTCCAGGGCACAGAACTGAAAAAGAGTACATTACACACAGTTGTATGCGAAAGTATGGGCACCCCTGGTCTAATTGCACTTTGTTAAAGCAAAAAGAGATTTTACACAGAACATTTGCACAAAACAGTATTTGTAAGTGTTACTGCAAAGTGTCCATTTGTATCACATGAGCACACCACAGCACAATGCGAACAGCATGAAATTCTTCCTGTTTTTAACCCATTCACCAGCCTGGGCAGTCAGGTAAATGGCATGAACACACCAAAGGACATTACACAGCATGAACAATGCAAAATTCTTTCTCTAGATTTAACCCATTCACCAAGTGAAGCAAGGGGCTGCCATCCACTGCCCAGGGTGCAATGTGTGAGATGGTACCTTGGTCAAGCATACCTTGTGATGACACTTTAATGGTATCCCTCTTCTAGCTACACCTCTTGCCTATTAGGTACATCAGTTCACAAGCTCTTTAAATGACATGCAAAATGACAAACAAGGGAGAGTGAGCTAATACAGACATGTAAGTGCAAAGCATTTTTAATGTCATTTTCGTATTATAAACCCCAATCTACACCTCACATAAGCAAACAAAAGTTTCAAGAGTCTCATTAAATGTTTAACGTCTAAAATAATACAAACATTGTCAGGAATACAAAAACACTTGCCATATAAAAAAAATCTGGAATCACAAAATAGAAGATAGACATGGAGAAACAATAGAGGGAATGCTCAAATATACTGACCTGAGATTGCACTCAACAGTTAACACAATCAATGCCACAGCATTTGAAGACATTTCAATTACAATTTATGACTGCTTTCAAGGAATCGAGCTTTGTCAGAATAAGGCGCGGCACTTCAAAGTGGAAAACTGAATATACTGAAGCTCCATGCACACTTCATCAAGGCAGTGAAATAGCTGAACAGCAAACACTAAAAAATGACTGATACAAAATGGACCTCCAGCCTAAAGTGAAATAAATTACAGAAAAAACTGACGTGTTCAGTCAGTGTCCGTCTGAACGTCTTTCAGAAGCAGCTTCTTCCCAGTACAGTGTATTAAGTCCTGTTTGGTTGAGCTCTTCAAAACACTGGGGGAGGAAACATGGTAGGTCTTTTTAATTTTAAATAGTTAGGTAAGTGTTTACAACCAGTGTTGCATAACAGATTACACAAAGTCCAGACAGATATATTCTTTCAGCCGATCTTCTATACTGTTCTTTACCAAAGTGCACAAAAGAGTCAAGTGTGTGTTTTTACCGCTTCTGTCTGTATTTGTCCTTTTCCGCCACGGTCATTGCATCCATCAGCTCCAAACTGTCGTTTATGGTCTTAAACATATTAAATCTTTCTTTACCGCGAACCTAGAAAAAGAAACAAAGATCAAACGAGTTTATTACGTATGGTTTGTATAAAAGTGGGGGTTCCACAGTCTATGAAAAGCTGCTGTTTTCCACTCACATGCAGAATGAAGAGCTCATCCTCACTACCGGAGTCGATCTTAATCTTCTTACTGGATGATGCTGCGCTAGGGGTGGTAGGCTGCGAGCCCACAGCCAAATGTTCTAAAGGAAGAATCCGCAACAAAAACTGGATTAAATATACGACTGCCTCGCTCATTCACATCACATGACAGAAAATGAAAATAACTAAAGAAAAAAAATAAACAAAACAAAAACAAGGATGTGTTCACATAAAGATTAATGTTCCAGGCTGGCGTAAATTACGTCTCACCTAACTTATCTGGTCGACTGTAGAAAAGACCCTGCTTCAACAATTAACTGATTCAAGCTATGTCCTTCTAAACTGTACCAAAATGTATTATTAAATCAAAATTTAACACCATTTTGATCGCCGCATCGAGTTGAAAACATCTCAACCTTTCAGAATGCCACAAGCGGGTCATGTGACAAGATTCAACCAATTAGCTTCCTCGCCTTTTCCGTTACACTGACGCCTCAGCACAAACACAGAGGAGCAGCTCATCGCTGTGCTCCAGGGATTTCCTGAACTTTATGATTTGTCAAGCCGGCAAACTTTTCCCAACATAATCCAGCTGGTCCTTGTCGAGTCTGAAATAGGCTTTGAACCTCCCGTTGTCCAGGCAGAGCTTCTGGATCAGCTGGTGAAATTACTTGTGTTTTTTACGTTTTTGAAGAACGGGGTGTACCCAAACACTACAGCGTTTTTTTTCTTCTTTTCTGTGTAAATAAATCGTGCAGCAAGGGCTTTTCGTTGGCGGAAATGGAGAGCGCGGCTGATGGTTGCTTAGCAACGACAGATGCTTACGGAGCGCAAGCGTCCGAGCGCTTTTGGAAAGAAGGAGAAAGCCTAGCACTTTCCATGCGTTTTTAGCCGCGATATGTGAACTGCCCCTAACTCCTCCCCATTCTGTAGTTCCAGTATTTGTGCAATTTAACTACTGTTCTGTAAACTGACCGAATGTTAGAGAGTTACAGTAACCCCTGCATTGTGTTTTGGTTAAAAAAAAAAAAAAAAAAGACTCTTTATAGTGTAAACTCTACATATGCCTCTAAATATGCTCCCTAAACACTTTACATTTTTGTTAAGGGTAATGTGTTAAACTGAGTTTAAAATGAACTTGTACTGTACAGTTTACACTGAACTCCTGCAATGCCAGAACGTGAATTACCGCTGTACAGACTGCACAGTAATGCATAGCCATTTTCTTTTGTATAAGTAGGGTAAATACAATAATTTAACATGTATTAAGTAATAAAAATACAGTAAAATGTAGGAGTAATCACCAATCATTTTTACAGTTCAGTAGTTTAGTTCATCCTGCGGTGAGTTGTATTGTAGTGCAGACACTGGACAGCTACTGAGCTGAAAAGCCTCTTTTAACTAAATTTACAGTAATAAAAATTAGGGCTGGGAATTTAACGCGTTAATTAGATGAATTAATCACAGAAAAAAATAACACGTTAATATTTTTAACGCAATTAACACGTATAGACATGTTACGTTACACTTTGTAGAACTGCAGCAAGCTAGTAGAGCTGGGATACTGGGATCCTTTTTCGGATTCGGCTCCCTAATCTATCATGTACTGGTGTTTCGGGTAGCGTTAAATTAAACCTGCCGGATCCGACTCTGTGGCGAAAGTTAACCGATGGATTCACTCATGACTTGGCCGACCCGTCTCTGAGCGGTTCAGATCCGGAGGAATTTAAGGAGCGCTAACCCAATTGAGGATCTACTGCAGGTTTATTTTCGGCTCTGACTGAAGCGAGAATACCACTAGGTGGATTCAACTTTACAGGAAGATGTAGGATAACCCTCAAGCTAGTCTGTCTTAGCAACTGGTTAAAAG
>JBBPDE010009359.1:0-11352 GCA_037974605.1 Nannopetersius ansorgii
CTCCCTTTTTCTCTCTCTCTCTCTCTCTCTCTCTCTCTCTCTCTCTCTCTCTCTCTCTCTCTCTCTCTCTCTCTCTCGGGTGCTCAATAAAGTGGTTGTGTCTGGAATACTAGTTTCCCAAATATCATCTGCCTGTCATAATCCTAATTATTTGTCTTACCTAGCACTTCACAGAGTTTTGCCTTCTGTTTCTTCTTTCATTTTTCACACCACATGAAACTGAAATGTGCCCTGCTTTTGAGTCGACTCAAGCTCATTTAACCTCTATCAGAATCTATGACTCAAGCACATTTAATAGACACTACAGTCTGAAGCAGAACACAGAGCAGGACAACACACTGTTGAACTGCAGCCTTGGTTCAGAACAGTTACAGCACTAGATATATGATCATTATGTTAATGTTATATGTGAGATGTGTCTTAAAAGCAGTGAAATGGAATGGAAAGGAAAGGAGTATCTTGGTCACTTTCCAGTGCATGAATTAATAAACTAATTAAATGAGTTGCAATTAACTCAACCACTGCACAAGGCTGGGTGATGTCATATTTATCCTTGTGGTCAGTTTCATCAACTTATTTTTAAATGCATTGTGGATAAAGTATGTACTTTAGAATACTGGCAAACTCTATTGTTGTCAGTCTTAGTATAGTTTATTACAAAGTTGTAAGCAAGTTTACTTTTTATGTTTAGGAACAGATATTTAATTCAAAGGATTTAAGCTTTTAGAACAGAAACCTGAAGACCATGTTAGAAGTTGTTTAGTAAAATAGAGACCACCTCTTTCCCTGTTTCTTTTTTTGGTACATTTTACAATGAGCATTTCATTTGTTTTGTTTGTTTGTTTTACAAAGACAGCAACCCAGGTCTGTTTAAACCAATTTTGTGTTTTGCAGTATAATGTGTGAATTATTGAATAAAATAAATGTAAAAAATCTTTTCCTGACACTCTTGTCGCTTTGACATCTATTTGACTTAAGACATATGAGAACATTTCATACAGCACCTTCCCTGCCGAGTTTCTGAGTAGGCCTCTGGGTGTCCTGGTGGGGTGGCTGTTATATCAGATCAGCATATAGTATTTTATTCAATGGCCATAAATTGTCATATTAAGCTTTTTAAAATACATTTTCAGTTCTTCCACTACATTTAAACATCTGCATTCTAATTAAAAATGTGTTTGTAGAGGCTCACTGGGCATTGCTATGTGGGAAGTTCACAGGTTTTAATCCTGATGATGCTGGATGTCAAGCAAGGCATAACTGGAGCTGCTAATTTGGATGTGTGGTGCAATGCATGCAATTTAAATAAAAAAACTCACACTTACAGTGTAGCACTGTGTAGCACTGTAAAAGCGTTAGATGTTTTGTGTTTAAGTATGATGCTATTGCATTTTTTGCTGTACAGCCCACTGCTAGTGGGCAGCCAACTGTATGAACACACCTGCATGTGAAACCTAACGAATGTTTTTGTCCGTCTTGAGCTCTGCCTGCTGTATTAGTCAGCTGTGCATTTTCTCTATTGCTGGGGTTCACATTGTGTGCATGCCTACAGTCTGACTCAACATCTGCACTTCTTTTCATTCTTTCTTTTTTTTTTTGGATAAATAAAGGAGAAAGGGAGACAGTATGGAGAAATGAGAGAAAGCATTCAGCTATGCCTTCTGGGCTATGAGCGGGGACTCGCTGCGTTCTGAACATCACATGACATGGCCAGAAGTAAAAGGGTATCTTTGAGAGAACATTGTGGATCTAATGGTGGACTGAAAGGGCTGTGCAGGTATTCGCTTTCAGATAATTTCTATCAAACGTTTCAGATGTTTTCTTCTGCAAAAGACGAGCTTCTCTTCATTTCTGCAAGGCCATTGTTTTATTTTGGGGTGAAATTGAAGTAAAATGGTGCTTGAATGTGAGTGTGACATTTAGAACTGCAACGATGAAGCTTAATGCAATTCAAGAACAGGATGTTTTCCGGCTCCGTGGGTGAGACTGCTAGTGTTTCTCTTGATCCATATTTCATGAAACTTGTTTCTGGGAGTTGTTTGATAGTGATCCAAGGAACTCGTGTTGAATGCTACGGCTGAGCTCATCTTTGATGCTCCCTCTGTTTTCCGTTTCTGGAAACAGATTAAAAGAAAGCGCTAGTGTCCGGTTAGCGCACTGTTGTTTCAATTAACTCCGAAGCGAGGTGCCAGGCGAAAGACTGAAGCGTTGGGCGCAGGGTTTGAACTTTAAACTTTGAACTTGGTTTGTCGATGCTGTGGCTAGCCACAGCCACCTGCACACACAGAAATGTTGATAGAAAACACTGAGGCTAGTCTCTCATATCATCCTGTTGGGAAGTTCGTATTGCAATGTTTTTTTCCTTGCATGTATCTCCATTAAATGAAATTTTATTCCAGGTCATTTTTGACCATGTTTTGGTCTATAAATCATATACATTTTTAAATGCTGAAAAATATATAGTAGTTTGCAAGGTATAATTCAGGATTTTTCTGACTCTGCATAACATAGCAGCATCTGAAGCTACATCATAATCTGTGCAGTTTTGTCAACCGGACCAATGACTTCTTAAAATGCTGCTTGTACATCAGAAATAATCACACAGTATAGTATTTACGGGTATTGTGAAACTAGTCTTTGCAATACTGACATGGTAAGAGGCTGCAGTGTACAAGCTTTCTAACAGTTTAACTGTATGGTGTGAGCGGCCTGACCAACCTCGGATCATTTTGGTCGAAATGTACAAAAAGAGTTGCCCGTACAGCGCTCTCCACAATTACTGACACCCATAATACATATGTTTAAAAAGCCTTAAAATAAATTATTTTTTTCATTGCCCGAGTATATTCCCACCTTTGACTCATGTAAAGCAATTTATTTATTTTTTTAGTTCATCATTAAGGAATAATCTTTTTGAACAAGATCAGTGGTGCCACAGTTATTCCCTCTGAGGTACCCCACACACTGCTCCCTGTACACTGTGTTCCTGGCTGCCCCTGCTTCACTTGGTGAATGGGTTAAATGCAGAGGAAGAATTTCATGCTGTTCACAATGTGTGCTGTGGTGTGTTCACGTATGACAGAATGGTCACTTTCACTATTGGCACCCCTAACAATTCCTGCAAAATAAATGTACGATTTTTTGTGAATTGATCAGAGTGTCTGTGAACTTTTAATTATAAATCTATGACTTCCTGGGTTTCTGGGGTGTAAAGATGACACGACAGAGAGGCCCATTTCTCTTAGCCATTGGGAAAGACAAGAGAACATACCATTCAAGTAAGACAGATGTGTGTTGATCTGCATGAGTCGGGAAATGGCTACAAGAAAATAGCTCCTTACCCATATCCACAGTCAGAGCAAATAGTAAAAATGTTAAAACAGCTGAAACTGTGACAAACCAAGTTTATCTTGCCACCAGGCTCAGTGAGGAGGACGGTATGGAGGCACATTCACAGAACCTTACTATAAGAGAACTGCAGCAAAGAGTGCCATCTTGGGGTCACTAAGTCTCCATAACAATCATTAGATGTTATCTTCATGCCAGTAGTTGTCTGGAAGGAATGCCAGAAAAAACCCTTTCAGTGCTACAGTCATGAATGTAAATGTGTGGAGTTTACTAAATTCTACAGGGACTTTAACTGTAACTGTGTGCTTTTTGGCAGCAAACACTCCAGATGGGTCTGGTGTAAAACAGTTGATGAATATGTATGCCTCATGCTCATTGTTAAGTATGGTGGAGGATCTGATGCTTTGAGCCTGTTTCTCTTCCAGTGGCCCTGTGAACCTTGTTAGAGTTCATGGAAAGTACCAGGATATTTTAAATCAGTTTGAACTACCAGGACATTTTAAATCTGTTTGAACTACCAGGACATTTTAAATCTGTTTGAAATACCAGGACATTTTAAATCTGTTTGAAATACCAGGACATTTTAAATCTGTTTGAACTACCAGGACATTTTAAATAAAAATCTGGTGGCCTTTGCTAAAATACTGAAAATGTGTTTTCACTGGGTCTTTCAGCAGGATAATGGTCCAAAACACATGTCCAAGTCACCACAGAAATGATTCACAACCTTCTTACATGGCCATGTCAGTCCTTAGACATAAATCCCACAGAAAACCTACGGGGTGAGCTGAAGAGGAGAGTGTATAAGAGACAACCCAGTACTCTGGATGATCTAGAGAAACTGAGCAAAGAGGAATGGCCAAAGATCCCTCCCTCTGTATTCTCCAACCTTGTGATATGTTGCAGAAGATTAAGTGCTGTTCAATTGGCGAAAGTGGGTTGTACAAATTATTAACAATAAGAGTGTCACTAATTGTGACACATGATTTCATGTATAAAAAATATTTTTCCCACTTAAGAAATGTACTCAGACTAAAGGCTAGATTTTCATTATGCTGTTATATCATTCACCCAAAAATGGAATGCATTTGAAGGCTTTACACAGATCTTTATCAGTAATTGCGGAAGGTGCTGGATTAATATCTTGTAAACACATCATTAAGACCTACAGGCTAAGCTTTAACACTGTTACTAATTGTTTTCCATATTGCAATGGGTAACAATACAGTTGCAAGTTCCACCTGGTTAAAATTCTTTATTGTCATGTGCATACTAATACAAGTCCAACGCACAGTGAAATTGTTTCTCTGCATTTAACCCGTTCACCAAATGAAGCTGTGAGCTGCCACCTGGGTATTCGAACCCCAACCTTCTGATTGCAGGGCCGACACCCTAACCACTAGACCATCCAGCTGTCCCCAGGTATAGGATCTGCTGGCGTCTTGGTGCCAGAGACCACAGCACAGCATCAGAGTTCTTGTGGAGTCCAAACTTCACAGGGTCAGAGATTTTAGTAGCATGATTTGGTACCATAAGGGAAACCTACACAGTACTAGGCAGGTGTTTTTATTGTTATGACTGGTCAGTGTATTACGAGGTAATGCTCTAGCTTTATTCATGTCTTGCCCTCCTGCCTGGTGCCATTAGCTCATAGTTGGCAGATTCACCTAACCGCTCACCTAGTGTTTGTTTTTCTGTTTGCTGTTATTTTTAGTGCCGACTGCTGAGGGGTAAAGCAACACAGGCAGGGTTTGCTCTGCTGTCTCAGTGCTTGGTGTTTGCTGCTGGGGACAGGAGACATGCCATGAGCATGCTGGAGAAGCAGCACCTCTGGCCCAGAGCCAGTAGCTTTTGTATCCACATTGTTTTAAACTGCTATAATCCTACTGATCTGAGGTCAGCTGTGGGGGTTCACTAATAATAATTATGGTGAGGAACTGCGGTGTGTGAGCTGGGCTTAAATCGGTGAGAGCAGTGTAAGGTTGTACCCTGTAGGTTCTGAACTGGCCTGTTGAGATGGAATGTTGGCTCTCATTCATTCTGACTCTCTGTTGGCATCCACAGCAGGAAATCATGCTGGAATGAATTTCAGAATGTCGGCAAAGGCTGCTGACTAATCACCTGCTCTGAGGAGTTTTGTGGCAAGGTCATAAAATGACTAACTGGAGACATCAGGTGTGATTATTGTGGTGCTTAAATTATTGGTTAGCTAGAGTATCGAACCTGTTCTGCTGGATATAGTGGAGCTGTTAGCCCACTAGCAACACAACCAGCACAATTCTACAGTCCTGGTCCCACCCCACCCACACTTTCTACCATTGCGTCCTTCAGCAAGACACTTAAGCCTCAGTTGCTCCAAGGCGACTGTCCTTGTGACTAATGATTGTAAGTCGCTCTGGATAATGTCCCCTTATTGTAATATAAGATCTAAACTTATCCCTCCAACATTTTTGAAAAAAATTCTGAATGAAACTTTTTAGTTTAGATTAATCACAGGGGTATTCAAAACAAACCTTACTTGAACACTCCTATTTTTGTTTTACTTTTCGTATGTCAAATCAAATATCTCATCTGCTGCAAAAATGGTATCAGCACCTGTAAAGAGTGAAAACAAGCAGAGTATGTGATCAGTGCAGCACTGACATGAATTTTTTGTTTCAATATTACGGATATCGTTTAATATTTATTGAGGGATTAATAAAGTTTGTGATAGTTTTGAAATAATTGAAATAATGCTCAGAATACACCTGAGAGTTTAATGTAAAGGTGTAAAAATTTCCAAATTCTCTGAATACAGATTATAATTATAGTGATCAAAACAAATCATATATAAGATGGTCAGTTATGTCCTTGCATTATCAGTGCAGCCTTCAACTTGTTTTGATGTTACCAATCCACATGACCAGCTGTGTGATCAGCAGAGAGGGGGGCGGGAGTGAGAGGGAGAGAGAGAGAGATGGACAGAGAGCAAGAGAGGGAGAGAGGGAGAGAAGGAGTGTTGCATTTGACTTACTGGCACATGAAGTGCCAAGATATTAATACAGTACATTTAACCCTTGTGTTAATATGATTTTTGGGATGACCTCACAGCTGTAATGAGCACTCTAAAGCACTTTTCTAGTCTTTCCTCTCTCTGTGTGGTGTGATGTCATCCTTCTCTCTTCAAGTAAACAGTGTTCACTACTCCTCATGAGCTTGTATCGATCAGATTGCTGGTTTAAATTGATTTGATGAGAATAGATGGGCGTACGTCACTGTGTAATAAAAATCTCTTGTTTTTTTCCCCATGACCAGCTCACTCTGGTTCTGTGTTTGACTTGAGCTCTCCTGCATGTCAGGCAGTGTGAAATATGGAGGCAGTGGAGCAGAGGGACAGAGGGGAATGAGGAGAAGTGAAGAAATGGTGCTGATGGTCCAGCCTCGTTTCTCAAGAGAGGAAATCAGTACTGTGTTGAGTGTTGAGAGTGTGTGTGTGTGTGTGTGTGTGTGTGTGTGTGTCACCGGGGTGAGAGGCGTAAGGGCGTCCCCCAACAGCCCATAATGCTCAGCAGATGTTTTCCACTCTCTCCTCGCTTATTAATCCAGAGTCATGTGACCCACTGAGGAGCAATGTGTTCCAATACAACAGGCCTCTCTCCTGCTTTCCCTTCCCGTTCCGAGGTGAGGAGAGAAACGTAACCTTATAGTAAAGTGAACGAATTGTAAAATAATGAAATAAAGTGAAAGTATTTTTCCAAAAACCGCTTGAGAAGAAGTAAGGGATGCACTCGTCGTGAATATTAACAGCAATATAATTTCCTTACAACCAAATAAGGTCTTTTTTTAACCAGAAGTACTAATCATGTGATCCCAACAAACAAATGAAACATGCTCACACTTTTCACGCGTTTTTATTTTACAAACAGAAATAACATTATTTTCTATGTATTATTCTTAAACAAAAACGTTCAATGAGACATGAATTTATTAAAATTGAAAGTGACAATCTGGTCATATGTGAACAGCACAAAATACTTCCTCTGCATTTAACCCATTCACCAAGTGAAGCAGGGAGCAGCGCGTGGGGACGGTACCTTGCTCAGGGTACCTCAGAGGCATCTAGCGGTCTTGGGAATTGAACCCAGACTTTCTGATCGCAGGGCGAATGCCCTAACCACTAGGCTACCAAAGTTCTACATGCTTTATTAAGATGTTTTATACAGGTGTTGCTGCAGCTTTAGCACAGCTTAAAGGCACTTATTATGAAACAAAGATCTCACCAAATTCAAATATAAACTGGCTGATTGCCAAATAATACTTTGGAGCAAAATTAGAGGATCTCGTCTGTTTTTGATTGTGAATCCTGAGAGCAAATTTATGTAAAATGTGCTGCTGTGATCCATTCAGCATTTTTGGCACTGAGGATTTATGGGTGCTGTTCTCTTTTTGTGACCCTTTTAGTACAATAACTTGTTGGACCTCATAAGTCAAAAGAAGTGTTACCAATCACAAATCAGTACAGGTACCACCACCAATGTAACAATGAAATTAAAGTCAAAAAAGAAATTTGAATCTAAATGCTAATGAAGAATTCCATCATGTTATTAAATAGTGCAGTTGGTATGATCGCAGGTTCAAATCCCAGGGCTGCTAGTGGCACCACTTAGGAACCCCTGAGCAAGGTATTGTCCCCACACACTGCTCCCCAGGCGTTGTGTTCCTTGAAACGTGCTGCTTCCACTTGGTGAATTGGTTAAATGCAGAGAATAATTCCATGCTGTGGTGTGTTCATGTACGACAAATGGACTTTACATCATTAAAACACTTGAGATGCAAACAAAGTAACAGAGAAATTTACTGACTCTGGAGGTTAAAAGGACCAGGGCCCACAGTGTGACTTCTATAGAACAGAGCATTTCACATCAAGCTACTCTCAATCACGCCATTTACGATGTTTAATTTTTAGTTTTCATTTGGTGGAAGCAAAATGTTCTGTAAGTGACCAATAGATTCTTCTCTTGGTCTGATGCAAAATTACTAGTCTTTTAAAATGCTTAGAGAAGTGCTAATCCATGTGTATGTATACGTCCATGTAACTGAGAAAACTGAACTGTTTACAAACCCACCTCTGCTCCTGTTCTCCTGAGCCTCATTTAAATGATAATTATCTCAGTCAGTTCACTGTTCCTCAGTCTGTTTGTTTTTTGCACCTTCTTTTCCAACCCTGCTCGCACTCCAAGGATACTCATTGTTTTATTTGTGTGAATATTGTCCAGCTTTCAAACTATTTTTGAACTTCACAAAGCACTAAATGAGCCTTTGAGAGCAGCCAAAGCGCTAGCTGAGGAAATAGGCCTGTAAGTGCGCTACAAAGCATTTTAAAGTCACTGATCTAGGATCTGAGCTGTAGGATTGTCCAAAAAAAATATGTTATTAGGTATTAGGGTCACAACTGTCTGTAAGACATACAAGCTCAGCTCTTCAGTACTACATCTTCCTCATTAACAAGCCAATCCCCCCCTCATTTTAACTCAACAAAACTAGAAGAAGCAGCTCCAAGATCAGATCTAATTGACTTTTACAGGATGTGGCCCTTTGCCAGTGGCAAGAGTCTGTGGAAAACTCTGTCTTCCAGAGCACTTTTAACTGTTCCAGAGGATTTAGACTGGCCACACTGTTGTGCTAGCTCATAATGCTGGTGGGATGCACACTTTACCATAGTTTACTCTGCTGCAGCTAGTGAGGTTTGAGCTGGAATGCCTCTGCCTCAACATGTGTGGATCTTTGGATGACTGTGTGTCTCCGCTGCTGTCTTGAGATTTTGTTTTTGCATTGAGAGCCTTGACACGTATGCATCTTTCAGCACTGCTCATCTGCTCATTTTCTGTGTGTGTGTGTGTGTGTGTGTGTGTGTGTGTAACCTGTGTTTTTTGTGCCTGAGCCCCACGCTTCGCATTCCGCTCGCACTTTGTAGTGTGTGTGTTCTGGCGATGGCTTTATGTCCCAGCACACACTCGGATCTTGGATACTGCAGGCCCACATTAGGAGTCTCTTCGCTGACCACACACACCTCCCAGTGCTACAGAGAGGCCACAGCCCTGCCTGCTTGTGTAACAGTGTGGTAACAGACCAGCAGCCTGCCAAGAGCAGACCTCACATCATAGCTTCCTCCTCAAGGTTCACAACAGGACCTTCCCCATACTCTAATTAGCAGCTATGCTGTTATGAGTTGAAGGCAGTTTGCGCAGCACTTTAGGCTGTTATGCAGAACTTTTGAACTTTGGTTTCTACTGGTAAACATATTGGCATATCAGTTTTGATAACTGTGCTTTTTAATGGTCTGACTGATTTCAGAATGTTAGAATTCTGATCTGTAAATGTAAAAATCCTAAAAAGATGTTTTACAGTCTATATTGTGTACTACAGTGTAAATATTTCCTTCGGTCAAATGTTTATTCTTTTCACTTTTAGCAGTAATTCTGAATAGTACCAAAGAGATTGAATTGAATTTAGGATTAAATCTGAGTTTGGATTTAATTGAATTTGGGTGAAATTTGAGATTTTATTATTGTACATTTTTGGTGGTAGAGCATCACAAGTGTTTTGAGTCTGATCAACATTTACTACCTAAATGAAATATACTTAGATGGAGTGCGTTGATGTGTCTTGATGCACTGCAGAAAAACTCAACAGCTCTTTACATATTTCTTTACACTTGATTAGAATCAGGTCTCACATTGTACTGGGCACATATAGCAAATGAATTTCTTATCCAAAATGTCCAGTGAACTATGCATCTATATGCTGATTATGGTCAAATAGTGATGAATACATCTTCTAAAGCTATGACCATCAAGCCATATTTCACTTAAAATGTGTATTTTGAATCATATTTTGTGACAATGTTTCCAGGTAATAACAATGTCAAAAATTTGCTCTGTAGACGTTGTGAATCCATTCTGTGGAATTATGCATTTCACATAGTCACTCTGAACGACATTGTTTACATATTAATCATTTCATTTTACATGCAGTTTCAATTCATCTTTCATTTCTCTCAGTATCTTATTGAATTCGAAATTTAACCAAAGCTGAGTGGGTGAGATCTGACACGCAACTGCATGAAAGCAAGCTTGCCCACAACACCCATCAACCTAAAAAAGCTTCAGCATAGTTATTAGTCATAGTGTGCAGTGCAACTTCTGCCTACAGCTTTTTTCTTAGATAGTTTTATAGCTTGTTTTTGCCAGCCAGTGAGGGAAGCAGCATAATACTTTGTTTTGATAGTCCTTTAATAGTTTCTAGATATTTATTTTGTCTGAAATATGCTTTAAACTCTAACCATAGTCCTGGTGCTGATTTATGTTACACTAAGATTGAGCTTAGTGAGTAAAGGGTAACTTACATCAGATTGTCGAAAATAAGTCTATTACTAAGCTTTATATTTATGTACCACAGTTTGGTACACTTCACAAAAAGTTGTAAGGCTTCCGGCTGTAAGAAGCAAAATAATGTCAAGGCTGTGTTTGTAATCAGCATGGTTTATGTTAATATAGCACTGGTATAGCAGTGGCCTGTAGATAATATTAGGCTGTGCTGGACGTGGTGTTACTGTAGTGTATGGATCCTGTGGTGATTAATGTACAGTTCGTGACACCTGCAGTACAGGTGTGTGAAGCGGCAGATTGTGTGTGAGTCTGCTGAACTGATTGGTTCTCAAGATAAACAGTGCAGACGGTTACAGAGCGTAATATGCATGTCCGTGTGCATCTAAACACATATAATAGTGGAAGAAACAGGATAATCCCATAGAGAAAAATATGGTACTTAAAAATTTATGAAAATGACCACAAACGCTTTAGCGCTTAACGAAATGCTTTAATGTTTGCAGTGCGTTTTGGAATGTGTTTTAAATGTCATCTCTCTCTCTCTCTCTCGCTCTCTCTCTCACAC
The DNA here is from genome assembly GCA_037974605.1 of Nannopetersius ansorgii. Taxonomy (NCBI): domain Eukaryota; kingdom Metazoa; phylum Chordata; class Actinopteri; order Characiformes; family Alestidae; genus Nannopetersius; species Nannopetersius ansorgii. The sequence continues at coordinate 11,281 of JBBPDE010009359.1, forward strand.
TCACACTCACACACACACACACACACACACACACACACACACACACACACACACACACACACACACACACAC
>JBBPDE010009402.1:0-11350 GCA_037974605.1 Nannopetersius ansorgii
GGTATCGGAAAAATCGGTATCGGCCGATCACCTTACACAAAAATCGGTAATCGGAATCGGCCAAGAAAATTGCAATCAGTGCATCCCTAATTTTAGCTTAAATAAGCAAATCAACATTCGCCCCAACAATACAACCGCAAAAATCTAAACTACTCAGGAACAGAATGAAGAAAATATCCAAGGCAGCACTTGAGAACAGAAGCAGCTCTAAAAAATAAATAATAATTAAAAAAAAAGAAAAAAACAGTACTGTGAGAATATTTCACACATGACACTGGACTAAGTGAAGTGACACAGGGTTAATCATGCTCAATTGTGCTTTGTTGCTAATGAAACTTGGTTATTCAAGTATTTTAAATAATATATATGTAAATATAATTACATTGCCATCTCTAACTTCCCAGATTTTTTGTCTCACGTCTGCTTGCTTCTGCATATTAGCTGCCATACCTATGCCATTTAACACCCATAATTTCAGCTCTAGCTCAGGAGACATCAAGGAATGAAATGAGCAAGTTAACACAGTTTCTCCAAAACAGAGAGAACACAAATTCTGCTTATCTTTATGGCTCGTTTCACAATTTCACAAGGGTAAATATAGTCCTGGGAGCAGAGTGGGTACTTAAATGCTGTAAGAAGTGAAAATTCCCCCAAAAATTCTGACAAAGCACTTGTATGGCCCAAAAGTTGTGTAAAGACCCAGAGCCAGGCTGCAGCCCAGTTTTAGACTTAAATTGCATTCCAAGTCTAAGGCCTTGTTTACACCGTCAGTTAAATGTGACCCAATTCCGTTTTTTTTTGATCATATGTGACACAGATCGGATCTGTTCCATGACAGTGTAAACAGGAAGAAAACGCATGCATTTGGATATTCTGAGATCGGTTTCAGGCCTCGTTCATATGTGGGAAAAAATCTGATATAAATCAGATATGTGCCAATGCGACTGTCATGTAAACAGGCAGATCGGATTTTCCTAGGCATTGTTACAAGCCACCAGAGAGAAAGCCCAAGGCACATCTGCAAAGCGATGGCCCGGCGAAATGTAAGAGAGGAATGCGGACAAACGTTGACACAGCAAATCGAAAATTGGCTCGTTCTAAAATTTCGGACCCACTGCTCCTCGCTAAAGTCTGCCACAATATTCTCCCCCCAATCCTGAGATCTTTCACACACCCAGACGTTCCTCTGAATGGACGAGGCCATAATAACTGAAGCATATGTGCAGGCTGCAATAATCGCCCTTTTCCTTCTTCTCCGCCTCAAAATCATGCTGTTATTTGGTCAATTTTGCAAATATATCACAGAGCTAACATTAAGCATATTTCGCGATCGTCCATCTTGGCTACTGTGTGGTGTAACAACCCCCCTTTGCTATAGCAAGTGTAAACAAGCGAATCCAAAATGGGTCACACTTAAAAAAAAAAAGGGGGAAACAGAAGGTAAACAAAAATCGCATCTAGGCAACAAATCAGAATTGATAATCAAGACCTGCAGTGTAAACGAGGCCTAAAACTGGACCGATGATGACATGCAATGTTTTCCATGTAAACAAACATCAACTAAAACCACCTCAATTTGCACAACACAGAAATGTAACATTGTTGTACAGGGTTATGAGTAAATGCAATAAAACTAATCAAATATTTATGCTCTGAAGACCAGCTTCATCTAAACATTCTACTCTTTCAGAGTACAATATATCCATTCTCAAACATCAGTTCTATCTGAACAGCTGTCTCCTGCCAATAATTTTAGTTTGACAATTATTTTAGGCAATACTGATAAGACTCCAATATCATTGTTCATCCTTATTTCAGATGCACAATTGGCTACAAGAACACAGATTTTCTAGGAGAGTGTTACACCATCTGCCAGACTGCTACTGGGCAAAACAAAACTCCACTAACAAAGAGGCTCCTTCCCACACCCCTTCTGGCTCTTTATCTCTCTCTCGTTCTCTCTCTCTCACATACACACACACACACACACACACTCTCTTCCTTTCTGTTGCAAAAACAATGTCGTTCACTCACAACTGACAATGCCACTATAACAGCAGGGCTCTGAAAGCCAACCAAACAAATACCATTGTTGACTTCATGAGGCAAACCTGAGGTCAAACAGCAGTTGTTGGTAAAACAGCAGAAATTCAGGTTCCAAATAAACAATTCATCAAAACACCAGTCCTGTGACCAGCATCACAGTCTGCTATGAAGGCACTACAATTTCAAAAAAGGGTGACTATACAGAAATTATTTTCTTTGAAAGCATAATTATGATCACAGTTACAAAAGGTTTTTAGGAGCATCATGGAGTGTTTTCGACTCTTCAATTTATGTCTGTTATTTCAAATAACATACAGCAAATAGTTCATAAATGGTTTGAAGAACATCATAAAGATTCCAAGGTGTAGACTTGGACTCCAAATTCCTCAGATCTCAATGTGATTGGGCATCATTGGCCCTGTTTGCACTTTTTCCAAGTGCAAACAACCAGTAAGACACATAGTGCTAGGTTACGGGAAGGCAGGGGAGTCTGACGCCGCTCCGTCTGGCATGTTTTTGTTTGATATATTTTATATTTTTATAACTTAATGTATATATTCATAAGAACAACACACAGAATTGTATCATCTATATATTTTATTATTATTTTATTATTATTACTATTTTAGCCATCTAACTTCGCTGCTATGTCAAGAACAAACCATGGCACCATGGCTCTGATAGAGATCCACTGTTACCAAAAATCTACGGAGCTGCTAATCTGCGAGCTGCCCTTAGAGCGCCTGGCGCGCGAGTTCGCTCGGGATTTCGGGGTCGACCTCTGCTTCCAGAGCTCCGCCGTCATGGCCCTGCAGGAGGCCACGCCAAAAGAGTCACCATCATGTCACCTAAAGATACTCAGCTGGCCCCTGTAACCGTGGAGAGTGCGCATCTGAAGGATACCATAAGGATTATGAACTCGTTTTAACTTATTTATTCTTCTATTTTTATTACTTAATAACTTCTGTAAAGTGACCTTGAGCGTTGTGAAAGGCGCTTATAAATAAAATGCATTATTATTATTATTATTATTATTATTATTATTATTATTATTATTACAGTGATCTGAACTTTATCCATTTGCTGAGGTGGTCTGGGCTAAATGTCACCACATATCTTTTGTTGAATAAATGTTAATGTGTCCTGATGCATTTCCAACAATGACGCTATAGGAAAATACTAGGGATGCACAGAAAACCGAAAATGAGGAAACACTTTGCTGAAATCCAAAACACTGAAATAAAGTATCACATTATTAAAAGAATATGTTACAAACCTATTAAAATATATATTAATTCAATATCTCCTCTCATAAAACAAGTATTCAATTGCATTATTCTATGTCTATGATGACTCTAGTAATATTCTATGTCTATGATGACTCTAGTAATATTCTATGTCTATGATGACTCTAGTAATATTCTATGTCTATGCTCAAACAGCTCTTTGTTTTCCCAAATTTAGTCAAAGGTCATGAACAACACATCTCTATCAAGAACGGTGTTGACAGCTTGAGTTCGTTTGACAGGATTTGCACGGCTCTTGGGATAAGACCGGAGACAAAATGTACCATGACAATTTATACATATCTAAAGAATTTAGTGTTTGGGAGCCAATGGCTCCAAAGGTTTTTATTTTGTCTGGAGCCCTGTATGGTTGTACAGCATTACAATATGCCTAGTAATTCTGAGAAGATGGCTGCAATTAGATTTTTGCATTGTTGATGTGATATTCATTTACATCTAACAGAAGTAATATAGGCAATAACGAAATCTGAAGATAAGTGGTCAGAAGGAGACCTTGGAGACATAGACACAGGAGTAAATGGGGATTTGTGTCTGGGGAACTGTCCAAGACATATTTTCTAACAAAGTGTAAACAGAGCTTGTAGGGCATGCCAGACAAATTAGCAACTTACAGAACTTAAAGATACTTTTAATGTCTCAGTGCCACACACCACAGCACACCTCAGAGGTCTTCAGGATTCCAGGCCTTGACAAGTCAGAATTGTTCCCAATACATTATTATGCAGGTGTTTTCATTGTTGTGGCAGATCAATGTACATTGTCATATGTACAGTAAAATACCGTTCATCCATTCACTAGATATTGTAATCAGCTGTTAAGAAGTCTGTTGAGAAGCCTGAACCTGAGGCACAACAAACACTCAGTGTTTATTTCAGATAATCCAAAATATATTGTCTTTTTAGAAGTTTCACAATACCTGGATTTTAATTTGACCATCTCTTTCACAGCAGTTTCAGAATGATTCGCCTCCTGAAGAGGTAGATTAACTATTGCTATACCTAGAGGTGGGTGATTTTATTGATTAATTCAAATTCACAGCTCAGGACAATGAGTTTTGATGAAAATCGATGTTACTACTTATTTTACACACAAGCACCAAAAGCAGAACTAATGCAACTACACAGGGAAATTAGAGCGCCGCACCCGAACACTGTAGTATGGTTTGTGCACAAGAAAAGGCCTTGCTAAATCTGTAATATGGAATTGGTTTGGTTTTGTGCCATCAGACACAGACCAAACAAGTCCTGTGTCCGACAGCTTAGGCAGCGCAGACACTCTCTGCAGTGCTAGCGTTAGTCATGTTAGCTAGCGGTGCCATTACAGATGCCGTGCAGAATGCCAGGACTGTTACTGCACTTTAACCAAGTTGTGCAGTTCTCCGTGCTGTTTGTGTGGTCTAGAGCAGGGCTGGACTACAACAAAAAAATGGCACAGGCATTGTGAACCAGCCCACCAAGGGGGGGCGGGTGCTGGTGACGGGATTCCGCGCCACCCCAAATCTATCATCGGCCCACCAGGCAAATTGCCCGGTATGCCCAATGGCCAGTCCAGCACTGATCTAGAGTAAAGTATCTCCACACATGTGATGCGTCTGTCTCCTCTGCTATGTCTCTCGTCTTGTTGTGGTTTTGTGTTTAGTTTCCCCTCGCGCCAACAGTACCGGCCCTTTTATGAAGGGACTATAATAATTGGTTAAGTCAAGGAACATGTGTCAGCATCAGCCAATCAGAGGCAGTGACTGCATTGTGTAAACAAGCACATGCACAGAGAAAAAAAAAACACACAACTAAACTTTTCTGTTAATGCCCTAGTGCCATATGACAAGAATGGGACACAGTGGAATACCTATACCCTTATGATACATCACACATATCATCATGACGAAATATAATCAAATAAAATCAGGAAGAGCTAGGCAAAGCCTCGTACACCAGATATGAATGGGGCTACTGCAACAAAACACCATAAAGGCAGGCCTAAACTTGACTTAAGAATTGATTCATATCTGCAGTCAATGTTTGAAGAGATATGACAGAAGTATTTTCTATATCCATCGACCTAAATTAAAAGTCCTATAAGCTAAAGAGGACTCAAGAGTTTTAAAGAAAAACTTGTTCAACTTTTCTGTATCTGCTTCATCTTTATCATTGTTATTTCAGAGAAGACTATTGACATGTCTCCCTCATTTAGTCATGAACAGATGTTAAACACTGGAGTGTTCTTTCAAAACATAACGTTCTGAGAAATTTAAAAGAATAAATATTAAACCTCTTCCCAATTGAACAGAACAAGATCTTGAAAAAAAGTACTGTTTGGCTTAAATTGACATATATAAATAGAAAATAATTATGCGCAACATTGTTTAATCAATAATATGCTTACAGAAGTAAATGAAAAACTGGGAACCGTTTGTGTAACTTTTCTAACACCCCATAGCTTTTTTGACAGTTTAAGACTCAATGTCAGTCAGGTGTAGACAATTCCAGAGCCCCTCAAACCTCTCAGGGTGTTGTGCAGCCACTTACAAAGAAGAAAGAAATATGAAATAGGGCTGGGCGATTTGGCCTAAAATCAAAATCTCGATTAATTGAATATTTTAACTTGATTACTCGGTTGCTCAGTTGTCCGGTGTTTAAGCTCTCCATGCTCGACATGTCAGCGGAATAACGTAACATAACGGAGCGGGGTCACATGACTCCAAACGCGGTAGTGTTTTTAAAGGGAAAGTAATCGAAATAATCGACCTTGAAAAATTTGATCGATTATAGGTTCTGAATGTCGATTTCGATTACTTTCCGATTAATCGCCCAGCCCTGCTATGAAATACACTCTCCGTAATGTCATCAAAAACTGGCAGTTAAAGTGAACTATTAGTGAAATCAAGAAAAGGTGTAGACATGAAAAAATCAGTCAGTGAACTACAAGAAGATTTGGTTTGCATGGCAATAGAGACACACCGGTTTACTGAGCAGAGTCATCAGATTTAGGACTGCACAATACATTGTCTGCTAATCATTATATCAGTACAGGAGGTCCTCGGGCCACAACAGTTTCGAGTTACGACGCTCACTACCATAATGAACTTGGTTGCACACGGTGAAAGAATACACAGAATAAGCAGCGTATGAGTGCGAGAGTTGGCGTCTTTTGGGCTGCTTACCTGTTAAAAGCGCGAGTGTTTTACACTCATTACAGACATTTTTGTTACAACATTACATTGTATATTTATGTCCTTTTCCTTTCTCTGTGGCTTAGTTGTGTTTATGTTATAGAAGTGGCTTAAGCTAGAGGGTGTTTCGACTTACACCAAGGAACGGATCTGCATCGTAACTCAAGGCCCTTCTGTATCAGTCTCTGAAATACTGACATCGCAGAAAATTACAATATGCAAATGAGCCTCTAACCAATCACAGTATTTCTGACAAAATGACTAATCACAGCTCCACGGGAGGTCCTAAGTATTCTGATGAATCAAGGTCTAATTCCAAAAAGTCTCCTTTTTAACCTTTAAAGGTACAGGCTAATCGTGCATGGATGGGTGGGACTAACTGTTATGGAATATGGCCAGAATATTTAAATCCGTTGGTTTTGTGATATTCACTCTTAATTCTGGAAAAATTATGACAGGAGAACTTTAATATCATAAAAGGCATCATAGTCGCAGTGTGTGCCTGTAAAATTTCAATACTAATATGTTGCCCATATATTTCATCTCTAATCAGAAGGTAATTTGTTGATAAACAGCAAAAAATCCTGGAAGCTAACATACCACAGCCAGTGAAGAAACTTAAGAATAAAGAAACTGAAAATTACAAGACATTCATCCAACACCTTAGCACCTAAAATGAATAATGTGAAGAACACTTTTCCCAGATTTGAATATTATTTAATATCTATACCATCTTAAACGTACTCTGCATGTAAAATATCCTTTATATCTTTGATCTAAAAGCATAACGCAAAGAAGAAAAGTGGGAAATAAAGTATATAAAGATTATTTTTTTGCTATTTGATTTTAAACATAGAGGGTGGTTGTTACTGATTTTAAAAGGTGCCAAATTTTATGATTGAAGTGTGCACAAATATGATATGTGGGTGTGTACATTTTTTTTGCAAAACGTATCATCCAAATGTATAACAAAATGCATTATCTAACTAGAAGTTCCCAAATAGTTATGTGTACAACTGTACATAGACGCTTATGCTCGTGCGCTCTCTCTCCCTCTCCTGAGCAAGAGCCTCTGCTCTTCCTGTTCCATGTTCAAGAGAGGAAGAAGACACAATGTGTTGATGACAGCAACTGCTGGGCATTTGTGTGATTCCTCTGGTCTGAACACAAGCACACATAATAACCTCACATCTCAGACAAACACATACACAAATGATTACTCCAAAGTCACCACTGACTCTAGTCTTTAGCAATGCTCTGCACAGGCAGGAATGCAAAGAAGCCACAGAGATCTGACGTCAAATGAACTACAGTGAATGGCACTATCAAAACACACACCCAGCACATGAGATATTACGTGTCCTGAATGAGCTCTGACGGCCATAGGGCAAATGTGATGTTTCAGTCTGGGACATTTACACATTTATGCATAAACAAATACAGACAGATCACTGCGGTCAGGGTAACTAAATGTGAATTAAGAACACAGAAAAAATAATAAGAGTAAATAGAGACCAAAATACCTACAGGTCCATTAGTACATACGCAAATGACTAGTCGATTTCTTACTGAGTGCAATACTTTACAAGGTTTTCACGGATGTAAGCAGATCACTCAAAAAAAAAACAAAAAAAAAAAAACTTTGTTTACATGTTGTAACCCATCTGAAAGGTCCCTGTTTACTGGTTTACTGAGTAACACCAACGATGGAAAATTCCTGATGATAAAATCAACACAGGATCCTCTGAAACCAAGACCTCACTCTTGGCCAGGATCTTCAGTGTAATGTCCACATCTGAGACATAAATACGATTAGATCCACAAAACTACGATTTGAGATCTCACTTTTATGTTTGTACACAAATATCTTTACAATCACAAAAAACTGATACGATTGCCCCTGAAGTGCTGATTTTATCAGTCGCTTTAATCTATGGTCATCATTAGCCTGACAGCTACATCCCAGACACATTCTTCTGGACAGCTAACAGGCTAACACCACCATCTAAGATTATAAAGCCGTAAACGACTCTTAGAGATAGTTGGGACTGAAAAGGGAAAAAACTGTGAACATTTTACTGAAATAAATGAAAGCAGTTGGTCAAAAAAACATGTATTTCTTCTTAATGGGAGGAGGAGTGGAGATGAAGGATCCTCCGGGCTAGCAAAACCGCTGTCTGTGTGTCTAGAGCCCGGCTAGCTTAGCACAGCAGCTCAGGGACTCTCAGCCCAAAACCTCACTGTCCTGTCACCAGTTACTGGTTTTAGGACAGCCATGTCCTCTCCGTCATCATTTTAGGATAAATATATTTACTCTGAGAGTCAGAGAGGTAGTGTTTCTTTCATAAATAAGCATGTCTGACAGTCTCTTACCAGCTGCCCTGAAGAACTTCCTCACCAGAGTCGGCCATTGCTGCGATGACTCTCCACGTCACACTGACTGACTCCAGGAGGCTCTTCACACTTGTTGCCTCATCTCATAAAATATCAATGAAGTCTATAAAACCGATTGAATGAACCAAAAAGCATAAATGTACTTTTTAAACTGAAAATATACTCTATTTACTGAACGGTACTGCTGCTTGACCTACCAGTCTAAATGAACCAGTTTAAACTGACCCCAGAAGGCTTTTCACACTTGTTGCCTCATTTGTTTTGTCTACAAAAGTCAGTTGCAAAAAGTAAAACAGAACGAAGCAATATGAAGACAGAAACAAGTTCTGTATGGATGGGTTTATAACAGCCTAATTGAACCTCCATGACTGACTTCACACATGTTGCTTCATTTGTACGTCTAAAAAAGTCAAATAGATTAACAAAACACACTGAAGTGAAGCAAAGATACAAACAAACTCTATAAACTGAACTGTATTTTCACTGGAAAATATCACTCAAAAAGTCTCAAAGAGGCTTTTCACTCATCTGTTTTGTCTGAAAATATCAATTACATTGATAAAACAGATTAAATGAAGCAAAAAGTGAAATGAACACACTTTGAACGGTATTATTTCTGCTTGACCTAGCAGACTTATTGATTCTTATTTTTAATCAGAATCTCTTTATTGTCATTGTAGTAGCTGTACAAGGGAATTTAAAATTAACTGATTGAATGAACCAAACATACAGAAAAGCACAGATACTCTTTATACTGAACAGTACTGCTTGACCTACCAGCATTGAAACAGCATATGTCGGACACAGCATACAGTACAAAGTGAGTGAAATTGGTGACGCAACCAAAATACTCCTTGGAATTTGAGCAGCACATGAAATGTGCCACCAGATGAAAAAACATACTTGACAAAGTTTACTCTAGAATGGCTATCAAGAATGGCTTCAAATCAAAGCCTCTACCGCCTTTAGGACAATCAGATCACAAATCCACACTTTTATCCCCAGCATACCCTGGACCCTCAGGAGGAAAGCTAAACCCACCACGAGGAGGTTCCTGGCACTTCAGGATTGCTTTAATGGGTGAAATGGGACATTTACAAGGATTTGGACTGGGAGGAGTACAGATCAACTGTTTTTTGCTACATACATAACTATGTAGACACTGTTCATATCTGGGTGTACTTGAGTGTTTCTTTGCTCTTTACAAGGTGGAAGGAGCAAAGACACACAAAATACCACTTCCAACCTCCAACACTTACACACTCACTGTACAAGACCATGACAGTACAGGGAGTCCTATGTGCTAAATATTTATGTAAGAGTAACGCAAGAAGATGCTCTTTGAATAGATGAGACTTTAGGAGGTTTTTGACACTAGAGAGGGTTTTTGCTGCTCTTGTTAGCAGCAAAAACAGCTAGATTCAAGATTCAAGATGCTGTATTTGTCACATACAAGTACAACACACAGTGAAATGTATTCTTAATTCCACAAGCAGGAAACCAGTTTTTGAACAGTTTACTGAAGTCTTCACAAATATCTGAATCCCTGTGGAAATTCAAAATCCCACCATGTCTGAAGTCTGCCATAATCATTCCACTTCCAAAATAAACTGTCATTGCCAGCCTCAATGACTATCCACCAGTCGCTCTTACACCCATTATAATGAAATGCTTTATCAGTTTGGTCCTGCGGCACATCAGAACCAGTCTCCCACCCTTGTTTGACCCATACAATTTTGCCTACTGAGCAAAAGGGTGAGGAGACTCTCCATTGATTTCAGCTCAGCCTTTAACAGAGTCATCCCAGGTAGACTGGCCACTAAACCAGCTTAGGACTTACACAACCCACCTGGGACTGGATCAATGACTTTCTGACTAATTACTCCCAGACTGCAGCAAGTGGCCTTGTGGTTAAGGAGTTGCCCCTGTGACCAGAAGGTTGTGGGTTCAAATTCCATGACTGCCAGTGTCACCAATGAGGTACCTTTGACCAAGGCTGGTGCGCGAGGTTGAGAGATTCCGACTAGATATAGTTGGACTCACCTTGACGCATGGTCTGGGCTCTGGAACCAGTCTCCTCGAGAGGGGTTGGGCTCTCTTCCACTCTGGAGTTGCCCATGCCCACTTATTGCTCCCCAGCTTGGTGCCTGTACATTGGGGTTTACCCCAGTGGACAAGAGGATAGCATCCCTTCGCCTTAGGGTGGGGAGAAAGGTCCTGATTGTTGTTTGTGCTTACGCGCCGAACAACAGTTCAGAGTACCCACCCTTTTTAGAGTCCTTGGAGGGTGTTCTGGAGATCACTCCTTCCGGGGACTCTCTTGTTCTGCTGGGGGACTTCAATGCTCATGTGGCCAGTACTTGGAGGGGCGTGATTGGGAGGAACGGCCCCCCTGATCTGAACCCGAGTGGTGTTCTGTTATTGGACTTCTGTG
>JBBPDE010009437.1:0-11349 GCA_037974605.1 Nannopetersius ansorgii
GTGTATTTGATTACGGGAGCCCGTTCTGCCTTGTCCGGATAGGATTTCTGCTGGTGAGAGGGTGAATAGATGTTGTGTGTGTGTGTGTGTGTGTGTGTGTGTGTGTGTGTGTGTAAATCATTCCAGTGTTAAGGTAAAACTTGTTTTTAATTTTCTCTGAAACTGCCCAGTAGAGAAGTGACGTCACTCCCCTCTCAGCCAATCAGATAAGAGTACATAGGAGCGCATAGAGGAGAGTGCAGAGAGGGTGCTACTGTGTAGAGTGGGTGTGGCCTGTTTTTACTGTATTTTGATTGGCCTCTATACTTGAGCTCTAAGAGTATGCATGAATTTATACACACATTAAGATGCGAATAGTGTACATATCAATCATCTATCCTCAATAATCAATAATTAATCATCAGTAATGAATAATCATGTTTATTAATGAGATGCTGAAAGCAGCCAGTCTGCAGTGACAGCGCAGAGAGACACACACACACTCCTCTACAACATTAATCCCACTCTGTGTGTGTGTGTGCGCGCGAGTGTGTGTGCGTGTTGTTCTTTTTTTATATTCTGTCTGTTGATTTCTTTCTGATCTTTTTGATCTCTAATCCGTATCTGCACACACAAACGCACACACACACACACACACACACACACACACACACACACAGCTCTGACTCCGCCCCTCCTGGCATGATGAAACACTCTCTCGCTCGCTCACTCAGTGTGGAGGGTTTACAGATCTGTTTACACAATCTATTTATTTATTCATGTATTTATTTATTTATGTATTTATTTATTTATTTATTTGGAAAGTCAGAAGTTTCTTCAGAGAATGAGAAGCGCCGGTGTGTGTGTGTGTGGGTGTGTCTTTAAATCCATTAAAGCCAGAGGGTTAAATGATGGTAAAGTTAGGGTGTTACAGAACAATACTTTCTTCTGTCTGATTTTACTACTATTTTACCATTGTCAATAGTACTTTTATGTATAAAACACTGGGCATTTTGGATACTAAATAAAATTACTATAATTTTGTTGTAGACATCTCAGCCCTTGGTTCCTGCCTCCACCAGCATAAGGAAATCCAAACTGGTAAGTTTTACTATAATGCACTATTTCACATCAAGAAATGTTAAATAATTTTGTTTAATTCTCAACACTGTAATGTTTTGAAAAATTTGTGTAATTCCCTTTTAATTCATGGAGATACTGAATCTTACCAGTTCTTTGTATGTGATATTAAATGACTGACATTGCGTTGTCAGGATATTTCTGACATGCAGCAGAAGTTGTGCACCCGCAACACGACCCTGTTTGTGGAGAATGGCCAGGCCTGTGGTGCGGGGATGTCTCAACTCCCATTTCGTTGCCCTCGGTGCGGAGAGCATGAGCGCTTCCACAGCCTGGCTGCGCTGAGGGCCCATCTGGAATACAGCCACACGTACCCCACACATCCCAGGCATGACCTCAGCCTTCCCAACAGTAGGGGTCATTCATACCTTGACTGTATAGAAGACTGCAGGAGAGCCACTGCCGAGACCCAGACAACAAAAGATGCAGGCACCGATACTCATTCTCTTGGGAGGGGGGAGCACAAACTCCTTTTCAGATCTGACCCCACTCCACCTGAACAGTGTGCAGAAGGTACCCTCTCTCCAGAAAAGAGCCTGGTTGAAGGGGAGACGGTTGACACCGAGCTCCTCTCGGCACCAGTGGCTTCAGTGGGGCAGAGACTGGAAGGTATGATGAGGACGGCTAACAGCAGTATGGAGCGACGACTGCTGCGGCTCAGCTCTGAGCTGGCCCAGACGGACACGGCTCTGCTGTGTGAGCGGGCTCACTCACACCACCTGGCCCAGGAGCGGCAGGAAGTGCTGGAGCGCGAGCGGGCACTCAGCAGGCAGGTGGACACAGCCGTCATGGTCATCGCCACACTGCGGCAGCAACTCAGCATGTCTGAGCATGAGCTGGAGCGCAGGAAACAGTAAGTAATGCACCCCAGACACGGCCAAATAAACAATCAACAACAGGAGTAAAGATAATCGCATGGACAAACAGATAGATAGACAGATTATTAGATTGCTACCAGAAATTGTGTTATTTCTCTTGGTGCAACAGAATGCAATATAATTTTGTCAACAGCACAGACCATACAGATAAAATACATAACACAGAATATACAGCTGTATACACAGTGATGAAGTTTATTTTTTAGTAAATAAAACATGAAATTTGTTTAGACCTGTCCAAACATTTGCTTGTGATTATGTAAAAAATATTACAAATAAAATTATTCTCAAGTGAGTGAGAAATGAATTTATCCGGATGCAATTATCTGATTGTACTGTAACTGTTTTGTTGTAGTGAATGAGCAGTTGTTTATGATTTGGTTTAGGGAAGTGATCACTATCCAGAAATTTCTAGAAGCCGCGGCGCAGCATGAGATGTGTGGGAAAGTTCGTTTGCGACGGTTCATTGAGAGCCTCCTGCGACGCATTGCTCTGGCCGAAAGACTGCTAGAGTACTACCAGAGCACTCCACATGAGCACTATTGCACCGCGCACCCTGTATGTCACAGCTTCCACTATTACAGCTGAATACAGTATACAGTGCATGCTGAGAGTAAAGTGAAGTGTTGACTATAAAGAAAAGCTCTTTGGGTTGTTCTTTGTAAGATAAAGGTCCACACTCACAGCTCTGTTATCTGTCTAGGAACCTCCTTCAACTGATATTGGTGCCCAAAGAATAACCAAAAGCAGGTACTGCATGACTTCTTTTTTCACACATTCAGAATGTACAGTTGGTATTCCATAGTATGTAACTAAATAGTCTAAATTGTTAGCTGTAAATCATGGCCTAATTTACCTAAAACAGCTTGCAGCAGACATGCCTTCCCTTATTACTTATTCACTGGGATCAAACAAGGTTAGTTGAGGATCGTATCACCGTAGTTTAAAAGTAATGATCTCTCATTTGCACTGCCTAAGGGCTTAGTGTCTTTCTTGCTAATCCCATTGGTCTGCTTTGATTTTTTTTTTGAAGTATAGAATTACAATAAATCATGATGGGTCTTTTTTTGTTTTTGTGGGATTTTTGTTGAATAAATATAAGCGCTGGAAAAATAAGAGACCACTGCAAAAATGTTCAGTTTCTCAGGTTTTATCATTTGTAGGTGCAAGTATTGAACTAAACAGCTTTACCTTAGTTTTTAAGAACTGCTGACAGTTTTTAAGAACAGTTTTTCTCCTAATTTCCAAATAAAAATATTGTTCTTTAAAGCATGATTGTAAAGGAAATGACAATACAACAAATTAAGAGAAATGATGCAGTGTTTACAGAACTTGAATAATTCAAAGAAAACAAATCTGTCATAGAGATGCTGATTTAAAAAATAAATTGCAGTGGTTATTTATATATATATGTGTGTGTGTGTGTGTGTGTGTGTGTGTGTGCGCGTGCAAAACTACTCAAGTACTCATGAAATGTGTTCCATATGTTTTATCTCCATTTTGTTGTCTTTTTGCTTTTATTTTTAGACAGTAATGTTCAACCACAACTGTGACATTGTGGTCTCAAACTTTGAGAGAACAGACCAACAGACAAACAAATGTTCCAAAAAATCGAATTGATTAATATCCATCTTTTATGTCAACACACACAGCCTACCTGTTCTGGTGTTTCCTACCAGGTGTACAGGAGAGCAGCTGGTCAGTGATGAAGAGCAGGTACCTGGGCGTCACTCTGGCTGGGGAGTGTCCAGAGTGTCTGGGGAGAGACTGGGTCATCAGGGCTGGCTCCAGCGCAGCAGGTCAGACGGTTATGAGGTTTAGTGAGCCGGCCTAAGCTTTACACTGAATGTACTATTTATGTTCAAAATGTAGCGCATAGAGATTGTATTTTAAGCTGATGTATAGACAAAAGCAGTATGGGAAAACAGACCTGAAATGAAAGGTTGACTATGATCTCCCTGTGAGAGACAGGGTGATGTGGGAAGACAGGCCTGTGGACCAAGCCCCAGGCTGGGCATTGCCTCAGTTTGGGAAGAAGAAGCCCCAGCTTGGGTGGAAGCTCCAGTTTGCGTATCTAGTTAAATTGAGTATATTCTGTATATAATGGTGTTTATAGTAAAGGTAAAATTAAAGGAACTGGTTAGTGTGTGGTTTAGCTAACCAGCTAACTAGCCAGCCCTTCTATTTTGAAATAGCTATTTATACTAGCTGATCTTATTTATTGAAATAGTTAATCTTAACTCTAAATATTCATTGTTCATTTCGAAGATATTTACACTAACGGTAACCCTCAGCCTAACTTTAACCCATTTATTTTGGACAACTAATTTACATCCGCCCAATCAGGACAGCTCTTCCACCCCGCCTGGGGCTTCACATCATTGACCTGCAGAGATGCAGCTAGTGAGTTAATCTTACTGTCTCTCTTTCCCATTTCAGTCTAAATAGTGTTCAAGTTTGGGCCAGTCGGCTCTAGTGGTGTCCAGTTTTGGCATGTTAGTGTTTTGATTCTCCGTAAATTCACTCTAAATATCATCTCACTCCATCTGTAGAGTGCTGTTAGAGCATATTAGTGACATTTTGGACACACAACAAAACTGCCCTTTATATCTGTTTCACAAAGCTACCTAAGGAAACATGAACCAATTCTAATCGTGTGAGAACTGAATGCTTCACATCCTACCAAATTCTTGGATTTTAGCTGATTGAATGTACTGGAAAAACATCCAAAAAACACCCACCTATTTCATGGAAAGGTCCAAATCTGTAGTACTTTGATCTTGCAGTTAATTTGTGTTTGGCTATGTGTTAGTAACAACAATGTATTCCTTGTAAAATGTATTATTCAAATATTTAATTTGTCTCTTGGTCTCCAGTATTTACCTTCTTTTGAAGGTGCTGTTGCACTATGAATGTCTAAGATAATATTTGATGCACATAAATTACTGGTGCTAAAGCCTGGGGCATGAATGTAAACGTCCCAAACATTCGATATTCTGTGATTCTAAAAGCCTACAGATTTAATTCATTGTAAGGGTAATTTAATGGGTAAACATATTTGATTGGCAATATGTTTATTGGCCAGCTCACTTTTCATATTAGAAGATTTTGAAGAAGATTTTTCTCCCATGATGATTAGTTTTACTGAGAAGTTTGAGGTGAGTGGGTGCCAGAGTGAAAATCCTCATAGGTGAGTGTAACAAGAGCAATAGCACGTATTGTCTTAAGCTCCATTGTGGCAAATTTGTGTAGCAGTTGCAAAGATGATTTAGTGGCCTACATTTACAATGGCTTAGTTCGAGGTTTACAGACTTAAAGAGGACATTTGGGGGTTTTTTTTTTGTTTGTTTTTTTTTTTCCAAATTATGCATATTTTTGCTGCATGCTTCCAAATTGTCATGCAAGATGTTCATTTGTTTTTAAAAAAAGGATATGTTAGGATATGTTAGATTAGGAGTATCGTCACGGCACTCAAAAAATAGGAAAAAGTCCTACCCTTTTACAAGTATTCAGTCTTTATGGTTTAGAAGGTGGTGCAGTCCAATTTTCTTACCATATACAAACATTGGTGTAATCTAAACTAAGGCTGCACTTCAACAATTAAATAATTGATCACTAAGAACACTGAGACACTGAGCTTGTAACAGTTTCTTAGATTGGTCAGTACATGCAATACACACAGTACATACAATGAATGCTGTGATTCAGACAAGCTCATATCAGATGAGGCACACTGATCATACTTCCTAGGTTAACTGAGATTTAGCAGAATATCCAAGATTCTGGAGGCCTTTCATAATGTACTGCAAAGACAAAAATATATGATTATGCCACCTCAATCTGGCAGTTATTGGTGATAGTTGTCTGTGGCAGTAGTAGAGGGATGTCTGTAATCGGGATATTATTGGAAATCATAATGACAACACTAACTAAATCTTGCACACTTGATTCATATTACAGCTACATAATATGGATATAAGTGTTCGTGCTTTTATTCTACTTTGATGCCCTTCTGAATCAGTAATGTGATGTAGTTTAAGACTGGCCTACATTTTTCTGACCCAATTCATTTCACTTTTTTGGAATCCCTTGCTTTATTAAAACACCCACAGAACCAATCTTCTGAAACGGTGTGCTCACACCTTAATTGGCTACAGGCTCATTTGTATGTTGCCATCTTATTGCTGCAAAGACCAATATCACAATAATGATGAACAGAGCAAATTAAATTAAAGTGGAACTCTAAAATTGCTGGCAAGCATAAAGTGCCAGTTTTCTTATAAATAAAACGACATTGTCCCATTTCAATGCTTACATGTTAATAAAAGACATGAATGAATGATTTATCAGTAGGTCTGTGGTGTTACACATTGTGGTTTAACTGTAATCAGCTACACCAGCTCTATACTGACACTGTTTTAGAAATGTTGTTCTAGTTTGTTTGTTTGTTTGGTTTTTTTAAGCGATTGGCCAATGACTAACAGAGTATAAACCTATAGTAGTACTGGGAGAGCATGAGGTTGGTCCATTGTTTATTGTGAGTGAGCATGCCGTAGATGTTCTGTAACCAGTGCAATATGTGAAAATATATTTTTGAAAGAAATCCTATTTCGATGACTGAGCTGTGTTTTGAAGTGGAGGTCCAGGATATCTGGAAGACATTCATGTACAGTATAAGGGTAAATGAAGCTACATTATAAAGGACAATCAAAACGTTTGACAAAACTGAACATGTTGTCGTTTTGTTTATAGATTATTGTTTGACATGCCCTGATATAAGGTGTTTTTCTGCTTTTGACTGTGCCATGCTGGTTTCTGTTAAAAATGTCAAGCTTTCTGTTTGTTAGGTTACATAGCCAACTTGTGTGTGCCTTTCTCTTTCGATCTCGTCGTCGTTATTACACTTGCAACACTGTGAGGTCTTGCAGGATCTGTGCTGCTCTGTGTGACCGTCTGACAAATAAAAATGTGACCATTATTGTTATTTGAAAGTATTGACTTGTTATTGCTGTGTATGCATATTACCCAGCACTGTAGCAATTACAGTTGGTTTATTAAACCTGAAATATCATGCAACCAGACTGTCTGTCTCTCTCTCTCTCTCTCTCTCTGTTTTTAAAAATTGGGCTCATTTTTCTTTTGCTCTTTTCTTAAAGAGCCAAAATGTTTGCTGTGATTTAGTGCATTTTTCGAAATTTCCACTAGAGGGTGTCATAGCTCATGCTGTGTGCAGCTCTGATTTGAAGTTTCCTCATTATGAGACAGCAATGACTAGCAGACTGGTGCCAGGACTGAAGTGCTTAGCCCACTGGTTTAGGTGCTGAGTTAGAATGACATCTTCTGTTTAAGTGTTACCACCTACAAAAGGGTGTATGTCATTGAGGAAAATGCCATGACCTGTAACCCACTTGAGTCAGACCACCAGATGGATTATGATGATGTTTATTTTAGGATATGGAAAGAAACAAAAGTCATGCTATAAGGAAGTTCAAAATGTTAAGGGTCTTTATTCAGTACATGCAGAACTCCTGATCACAATTTTGACCAATAAAATATACAGATTGTAGCATAGTGCATGTATGTCCTTTGCAGTTGTTTACAAATTCCAGACCAGGTCAGTTTATCATATTAAGAAAAGTAAATATAAACTAATTTGAAAACACCCGCTGCTCTTTTCACTGCACCCTTAAAAATAAAGGCATCAACAAGGATTCTTTGTTGGATTTTTGGCTTGCTAAAGCATGGGTTTTCAGTGCTGGATGTGAAGCTCCCTTGCCCAGCGTATTGCACATTGTTTTCCTGTTCTAAAACCTACTTCAGCCCAGGAAAGGCTTACTAATTAGCTGAGTACTTGCATCAGGTGTGTTAGGAGCAAGGGAAATGTTTAAACGTTTAAATGTGTGGTATTATTATCAATACCACAATATACACAGTATGAGAAATAAATATAAGAAAATAAAAACTAGGGACTAGAAATTACCCATATATATAAAACTAGTCATTACCCATAAATACTAATCTAAACTAAAGGTTCTATTTTAACTATCTATCTATCTACAATAAACAAAGACAGTACACAATACAAAAGTGAGTGTGTGCGAGTGGTTCAAGGAGAATGTGAATTTCAAGTTATTGCCAGAAATATTAGACAAGACAGAAGTGTGCTAATTGTACTGGTGCAAATTTAGCATGAGGTAGAAAACACTTAGCAAACATTTTGAAAATGGCTCCTTGCAAATCCACTTTTTACAACTGTTGAAGAGCATGCATGTAATGTAAAGGTTTGGATAGGACTTGTAAAGGTTACACTAAATTGTTAGTGTATTTATGAATAATTTAAAATTATCAGGTGTTAAGAACACCCATTTTATCCTAGAGCTACCAGTGCCTTCCAATAGGGGATTCCCAACCCTGCAACCTACACGAATATCTCTTAGTATACAGGCTTAGGTTAACCCCTTTAGAAAACACTTAATTGGAGACAGCTGGATGAATGGATGACGGGCAGGATACCTGTTCAGAATGGAGGTCCTGAGCCAGGAACAATAAACCCAATGAAAAGGGAGGACACATTAACTAAAGAGCAGAACCCTGTGTTGCTCATTAAGCAAAACAAATATGTTATAGGGATACCTATGAGAGAAAGAGAGAAAACTAGCAAGGAAGGATTGGAATAAGGGATTGTAATTGGTAACAACTGAAAAGGAGCAGCAGCAGACAGGTTCACCATGGAAAGGCTTCAGAGCTCAGATGCTCTCTGTGTGCATTTGTGTAGAGCTCTTGAAGATCAGAGAATCTTTTGGGTGGGCTTTGGAGTGGTCCGCTCTCATTGTTTTCTTTGTTGTTTTTGCTATAAGACCATTCGGAGCCCCGACTGAGCACTGGGAGCAGCATCTGAGGCCCAGGCTGACGTCACACATCACATTAATCATGCCAAGACCATGACCTCTCATATTTACATTTTTCTGATGTTAACTGCATGACAGAGCCTTTTAGAATGACAATTTGAATCCAACACAACAAGGAATATGTTTTTACACATTGGTTCACTTTTCACACAAATTTACATTCCATGCAAATCAGTCATGCACAGTATTTCAAATTCTGCACGCAGACGTATTAAACCACAGGGTCTGTCGCTGCCTCTGGCCAGTTGTTTGTGCCAGTGGTCAATCCAGCTGCAGCTTTCTAAGAACTTCTGAGAGTTTTCAGGGTCATCCAGCTTCCAGAGCCGTCCCTGCAAATAAACAGTAGCTCACTTGGAGACCTGTGTTTGTTTTTATTGGCTGTGAAGAAAGTAACAAGAGCTGTACTGAGGTTATCAAGTAGAAAGACAGATGGATTTAGTCTGATGTGCTGACATTCTGAACCATTATTCCATATATAGCAGAATTTAGGAAGCTTAAAGCATTAATCACCAATTATAACTGCTGCTTACAGTTTGTATTAGTAATGATACACTATTTATTCCTCCCATACACTCCGTCTAATAGCTAACACAGCAGCATTAGGGTGCACCATTTAATGACACAGGTGTTCAATTGCATACACATAGAATCAGAATCAGGAAACTTTATTGATCCGGGATGAAACTGCCTATGCTAAGACTGCAGCCACACAAACGCACAAATGAGAAAACTGTTAGTATAAGTCAAAATAAAAGTCTCCAGAGTTTTATTTAAAAAAATTTTAAATTTTGCTTGGTACGAAATACAGTTCACTATGTACAAAAATGCTGTGGTCAGAAAGAGAGGTGGATATAAACACCAAAGATAAATAAAATGACTATAAAACAAGTCTGTTGTTGTATATACCAGTGATATAAGTGCTCATATTGCACATGAGTAGACAGTTGCACAAAACAGTAGTGCCTAAGTAGTGATTTAAGTAGTGATACTGATATAGTATAACTTGTATAATTTCCAAAGAAAAGCACCAAGCCCAAAGGGATGGAGCGCCACTCAGTACCTTTGATATCAGTGGAGTGGCATCTCTGATTAAGAACTACTCGGCCAACAATTAGTACCTGACCTCATTATAACTCGTGGCTGAAGGCTACCAAATCCTATCAACAATAATTCAGCTTATAGTGTTAAGCTTTCCCAGTAGCAGCAAAGCACGAATTCCCTATTAATACATTTAATTTCAGAAGAACTGTTGGTTTACTAGTTGTCTACAAATGTATTGAATGAAATTGGGAAGTGGGCAAAAATATCAAGCATAAAATATAATAAAAGACAGTAAGAACATTGCTTCACTTCTAGTAAGACCTTAAAAATACTTGAGAGGGTTTTTTTTATCATGTGAAGAGTTTTTACCGCTTTAAATGCTTCTTGTATCTTGTGTCTGTGCGTGTGAGAACATGCGAAAATGACAACTTGCGACTGTTGCTTCCTGTCACACAGCAATGCCTTTTAATGGATGCTGTGTGTGTGTGTTTGTGTAAATAAATGACAGCCGTTTGGAATGAAGCATACGATAATGACCACATGAACTGAGATGACTAAACTGTGAGCATTTCTCTTGCTATTAATAGGGCAAACTGGCTTAATGCTCTCATGCAAACATGAGTCATTACTGCATTGCCGAACGCCACTATTTCTTTGCTTATGAAAAAAATCATATCTGTTCATGACCAGCACATGAGTTAATCCATTTCAGTGTAAGACAAAACCACATAGGACATGACAAGCCATCTCATGATGACAATTCGGTCTGAACCTTAAAACTACATAATACTTGTGAAATGTTTCCATACATAATTGTGTAATGGGTATGAACTAATTTAAGTGAGCCTTCTGGGCACATATGACTGAACACAAATCTCTGCAAACGAATGTTCTGGGTTTTTATTCTACTGTATAACATTTTGTGGTTTCATACCAAAATATACTGAAAATGTTCATTTTTACATCTTTATCACTTAGAATTAAACAGATATTTCTCTTACCGTGTTTTTAATCCTGATATTTGCGAATATTTAACTGTATATGGAACTTACGGAGATCTGTACTGGGGAGTGAAAAGAAAATATTGAAGTTTTTGCCCTTTAAAGATAAGATAAACCTTTTTCAGGAAATTGCATTGTTAGGACAGAGTGAACAATATAGAGGTAAGAGCAGCAAAAGCAATAGAATAAAAGCTTTACAAAAGCTTTATCTCATAGATTGTGAAAGAGTATCCAGCTGTGTATGCATTTTGTTTACTGTTTTTATAGATAGGCCATTTGCAGTTACCCCAGGGGACTGTGCCCTGTGCCCTGTGCGTGAGAAGACTGAATATGTGTTTTTCTCTGAACTTGTGTTCTCATAGACTTGTGAAACCTTACGGCCAAAGGATAGTTCCAACTCAG
>JBBPDE010009446.1:0-11349 GCA_037974605.1 Nannopetersius ansorgii
ATCATTTTGGGTGCTGTGGCTTCAGACCTTCGGCAAATTTCAAATGAGCCATTTTAATCTAGATTAATTTAGATTAATTCTAAGATTACAATGAGATTAATCTAGATTTAAAACATTAATCTATGCCCACCTCTAATATATATATATTAGCGCTGATCCAATAAGGTCCTCTGATAACCTTATTACCATAAAGGCATTTTTAAGCAGCACATTTAAAAAAAAATACAGGTAATACAAGATGATATCCATAGATCGTAACGACATGTTCGGAGGGTAAATAAAGCATCATACTGGCCATCGAACAGTAATACAAGGAAACATTTAAAACTAGTAAAGTGTAAAAGGGTAAAGCGTAGAGAGCAGCTCCGTGGTAACTATTGTATATCTATGGGTTGCTAAGTCAGCAGGGAGGCCGTTGGTGGTAACTATATAGTAAATGAAACGATTGCTACAACACAGAAACTGTAAAAGCAGAAACAATGTTGAGATCTCAGAAACAGCAGGATGAATCAGCAGACAAGAATGCAAGAGAAAGAAATCTATTAAACTAACAGCAATAATATTTTTACTACTATCGCAATGCACAAGTACTAATGATATATGGCATGTATATAACCACCAATGCTGATATATAAACATCCTTCTGAACTACAAATCTGAACCAAATGCACCAGGATTATAGAAAACCCCATGTTACAGAGGACTGATGTTGATGTTGGAAAAATCCCTCATATTCTTAATGGACTTAGCTTTCAATGGAAGCTGATGACAAGATTTCATACTAAGCCATCCTGGGCCATTTCTTATGGTTGTTCCTTATGAAATTGTTCCTCACTGTAGATGGCAGTTGGTATTCCAATTATTGATTTACCATAATCCCCGGCTTTTCACGGGGGTTACGGTCTAAGAGTATCCACGTATAGTAAGAAAACACGTCGTGTTTTGGTAACAAAAAATGCCTAAAAATGCTCATTTTTATTGTGTAAACCCTAAGTCTGCCCCCAAATGTGCTCCCAGAACACTTTAATTTCATTTTAAACTCAGTTTAATGCATAAACCCGTATTTGCCTCTTTTCATTTAAATTCCCCGCCGAGATATGCAACTCAGAAGGTATTGGGACACCACGGACAGGTGAACGGTTTTTGGGGAATGACCCCTAATCTACTCAAGCTACAAATACAAATGAGGGCTTGTTGGAAAGCTCTCCTGGAGATCAATCGAACTGTGGAGTTTGAAGTGTCTGAATGCTTGAGAAATCGCTCTTTGAGCGCGTGGACTCAACCCTGGTGTGGAATTCTAAAATGTGCTTCCAGAGTCCCTTTGTGTGAAAACATCCAGAAAAAAATATATTTATTGAGTTCGGTTTTCAAAAGAAATCTGAATCTGTGACTCCTGATCTGCGTAAAAATGGGGTATTACTGTATATTAAAAAAAACAGCAATAATAAAGATGCAGGGTTGAGTTCCATCACCTACAACTTATTGCTAAACGGGAACAAACATACTATAATGAATAAAATGCAGATGTTTTAACACACTACCATCACCACAGTGTTCTGCTAGTAGTGAGAATAATAAATATGTTGTCAAATATCAGTGAGAAAAATGTCAAAATTATAAAACGAACATCTGCCGATATTCATATGATACCAATGCCCTCAGTGATTACATACAGTTACAAAGCTCTCAGATTGATGGCTAGGAAGTATGTAAGGTAACTGGCTTGATATTAGTGGTGTTTATGCTGGAATTCCTGTACGGTGGTTTAAGGGACTGCTTTACTCTATGTGTCAGCTGGTGTGTTTTATAAGTATAGCTTCAGGTCTGGCGTGGTGATGGTACGGTGGCTTTACTTGATTTTTGCACCCTGAGGTCTTTTCGCATTAGCACACATCACTTGCCTGACACAGTCTGACAGCCAGCCACACTCTTTAAAAATGCATGGCAGGTCGGAAGTGCTCGGGCGCTTAAACAGACGCTTTGTAAACCGCCAGACTTCACTTCTCTGCTGCACTGAACGCTCTTGTTCTTAGAAAAACACGCCACCAAAATCCTAAGAGCTGTTGTACTACAGGCCTGGTTTATCCAGTGAAAAACAGAACCAGTTGTTCAGCCAAAACCTCCACTCCAAATGACTCCTAGTGTACAAACAACAGGCGCGGTCAAACCTGGACTCCACATAGCCCCAGGTTCATAGCCGTGTTCTCACTGGGAGCATTCATGGCCTCAGAAAGCACGGCTGTTCTCAGCACAGGCACGACATCTCGCAATCTTAAGCTGCAGAACTGTTAGCAATCAGGCAACATTAGAGCGCACTGTCAGAGTGAAAAATAGCCTACATGTGTAAGGCTGAACTGAGGATATTACTCTGGGGGTTTCGCAGCAGAGGGGCTGCGAAGGTCCTATAGGCGCCTGAACAAAGGAATGAGGGGAGCACCTGCACCCTTACTTTTAATGAGGTACATACAGAAGAGCATGCATTTTTTATTTTTGCTCCTCGACTTTTTATCCGAACGAAAGATTGAGTTTCAGTCTAAGTTTTTTCTCGTGAAAAAAACGGAATCTTTGATATTTATTTTTATATTCTACCTTTACTGTTTTTCAGCTCTTTAAAATAAGAACTTCAAAACGTTCTGTTTTTTTTTTCAGACCCAACTGTATATTCATTATCAAATTATTTGAGAGCCTTTTTTTGTTTTAAAGAAGGTTTTTCTAAGCTTTCTAACAAAAACAGGCAACTGAAAGGTTCTTTAGAGAACCAAAAGTGGTTCTTCAAGAGTATTTTAGATCGTGTTAGGTGGATAGCCAACGTTTCTTCTGGTTTAAGTCAAAGTCATGAAACCACTAACAAGCATTTATCCTTAGTGCAAAAGCAATTGCTCCTTGGCTTTCATACAAGACCTCATGTAAGGCAACCATGGAGGTCCCACTGTCCCTTAAAGTGCTGGATGATGAGGTTAAGTGGGGGATGGGCAAGGCAGTGGGTGGGAGTGTCCATAGCATCTCTATTTTCAGGTGGAACACAGTGGTGTTGGGTGACTGGAGGACCACGAGAGGCCCAACAATGCCGCTGAATGGAGGTTAAGAGCGAGCTAAAGCTGGTCGGTGATATTAGAGCTGCAATCTCCCTTGTTTAGGAAATTCAATAACGACAGACTGAACAAACACTAACTCTAACTCTCTCTTACTCTTTCTTACTGTCAAACTGACACTTAATATGCAGTTCTGGGAACAGTCTGCCCCTCCCTGTAGTCTTAGAATTTTTTCAAATAAGTTCAAAGGCAATAAAATATTCATATCAAAAACTCCCGCTGTCTCTCCGTCGAAAAAAATAACTTTTCATAATCGCACTCAATGTTCCGTGCAACCCCACACACACCCAAGTCTACATCAACACACACACAAACACACACACAGAGGCCTGTTATTAGTATGAGCGGTGCTTTTCTTTGAGCGCTTACTCTACAGTACCTGCAGTATACAATGGCTTGGCAGGAGCCGTGCGAGTTTGACCCTAAAAGGCCAATAAGCCTTTGTAATGGCTCCAGTGGAGGCTGGCCTCAGGCATAAACCTTCAACACCACGCTTTGTGGAGACCGGAGCCGTCGGTTCACAGCAGCAGCAGCTGCAACAGCAGCAGGGGTGCGAACAGGAGCCAGGGAGCTGATGCGTTTCTGCACTCCACCACTTTTCAGCTGCCCTTTTTTCATAATAGAGGGACCACTTTCCTTCCTCTGCCTTAGGATGCCCATGTGGAGCGGTTGATTGGCATGAGCCTTTAAACTGATCATTTCAGTCATCAATCAAATCTGCAGTTTCCCCCCGATTCTTCTGTTGCAGTCAATTAGCCGAAACAAGTTTGCTTCTTTAGTTCTGTAACCTGAAGCTACAAGGCTAATGAAGCTCACTGCAAACTGCATGCATTTGGTAAATTGGTGTCTTGAATTGACATGTTTTAATGGTTTCTAACACTGTAAGGCACACTCCTATCACACTTAGGGCAAAGAATGAAGATTCTCTGCTTCATCATTTGACAAAGGGGGCATTTGACAGACACCCTTATCCAGAGAGAGACTTATAATCATTAGTGACAGGGACAGTCCCCTCGGAGCAACTGAGGGTTAAGTGTCTTGCTCAAGGACACAGTGGTATAGAGTGGGTTTTTTTTGTTATCTGGTTCACAGGCATGTGTTTTACCCACTAGGCCACTACCACTAAGTGTAATGCACTTCAGTAAAATACAAAAGCAAAGGTATCAAGTATACAAAGAAAATTGTTACATGTTTTGCTGTCGGCCACCAGCATGGCTTGTTATGACAGCCATAAGAAGTAACCTACAGCGTTGTCAGACCCCTGGAGAGGCATTTAGCTCTCAGACTAAGAGTCTGTACTCGTCACAGTGCCAACAAACCCCATACAGTCTACTCTCATGTAAAATTAATTGTGTTTGAAAGCACACACCGTAATGTTCAATGAAAACCAGACATGAAAAAAAAACATGCCTAATACATGAAGGAGTGTTACACAGCGGTAGGGCTACAGTGATAAGAGTCGCTAAATAATCTTTCATCAGAACATCTGTCCACTTGCTATGGTTCAGTGGCATAAGCTCCTGTTTGCTGTGCTGTCTTTGTTCTTCCATTTCATACAAGCATTGTGAAAAAACAGTGGTGGAGACAGACAGACAGACAGACTACTATACTACCACTATTACCAGTACTACTACAACTACCAGCTACTGTACTGCAAATAGTACTGGTACTACACAAACAGTACTGTAAATGTTGACTTCTAGCCCTACCAGTCAATGTAGTCACTTTTACTACTAATACTATTACAACCATAACCACCAGCACAACAAATAACACTAATATTACTATTCGTATCACTATTACTACCAGTACCAGTATTACAGTTTCCCCTGTTACTTCTAACACCACCAACAATACAATCAGCACAAATACATTTACTATTACTACCTTCCCAATGACCACTAGTAGTACAAATAATATTACTAGTATTACTACTAAAACTACCAATTACACTACTGTGCAAAAGTTTTAGGCACCTGGGGAAATTTTACTAAAAGCTGTTTGCTACTGGCTGGTAGTGTTAAAACTTAATTAGAAGTAAACGCAAATAACATTCATACTGTAAATAGGGCTCTTACATATACAGAAGTGGTCACTTAACATTTCCAGACCTCTTTCCTCATAGAAACCCAGTAATACTACCATGAAATTCCCTGGGTTGGCTCTTTTTACTTCGTTAGAATAAATCTGGTGTGTTTTTTATGGAACTTTGAAAATCCAAGCAATGCCTGGAGGCACATAGCAGAAAAACCAAACTTGTGTTCTATTAGAAAAAAGAAATCTTTATGCTGCTTTCTGGTTTATTGTTTGTTTGCATGTCCCCTTGTGGTTTTTGCTTGGACAAAGAAACCCACTGCTGGTATAAATGTATTTTAGGCACCTATACTAATCGTTTGAAGGTATTTAAGATGTTTGCACGGTACTGTACTTCTATTAATTGTAGCACTGCCAGCCAATATACTACAACTACAACAACTACTATTACTGCTATCACCACAACCAGCCACAGTACAAGTATTACTTTCACTACTACTACTACCACCACAAGTAATATTAATGCTTCTACTACTACTAACTCTACCAGTCGATGTTCTATTAATACTGCTGCTACTACTGCTACCACCACTAAAACTACAAATACTACTACTACTCTCGCCACCAAAAGTACTGTTACTACTACTAACTCCGCTACTACTACCATCACTACTATGACAACACCACTACCAGCACCACAAACACTACTACTATCACTACTGTTACTTGTATTACTACCAGCACTAACGGTGGCTGTACCACAAATACAACTACTACTATGACCACAACCACAAGCAGTGCTGTTATATTACAACTACTATTTAGACAGCTACTATTACTACTGCTACCACTAGTACTACAACCATAACCTTCAGCACTACAAATACCACTACTGTTACTACTGCTACTACTGCCACTACTATAATTCCATCGATTACTAGTGAATATATATATATATATACTGCTGCTGCTGCTACTACTGCTACTGCTACTACCGCTAGTACTACAAATCTTACCACTACTAAAACCCTAAAGCCACCACCTACACTACTAAAACAGTAGCACTACACAACTGAACTGTTACTACTCTTACTACTTCTGCTTCCACAACCACTACTGCTACTACCACTATTACCACTAAAACAACAACCATCATCACTGCAAATACCACTATTATCACTATTAATATAACCATTACTAGTAATATAAATGCTTCTACTGTTGGCACTACCAGTCAAATATTACTACTATTACCCCCACTGCCAATACTACTGCTGATGCTGCTACTACAACACCTACTCTACTAGGGCTGGGCGATTTGGCCTAAAATCAAAATCTCGATTAATTGAACATTTTAACTCAATTACGATTCATGAACGATTATTCTACTTATTTTTAGATTTTTTCTGACAACTTTTGTACAGTAAATATGCTCACATATTACAGGGGAGAAATTTTTGAATGAAGGGTGCATTACTTGATTTTAAAATAATTGAAGGAAACACACACTGTCTACTATCGACATTTTTAAAGGGAAAGTAATTGAAATAATTGACCTGGAAAAATTTGATCGATTATAGGTTCTGACATGATTACCTCCACTCCCACTTGTACTTCCAGAATAATAACATGTGATAATAACATGTGGAAAATTGTAGCACATTGTTAAACAGAATGTGTCAGATTTTCAAACTGCCGTGGTTTGAAGGTGGGTGATGCTAAAAGAAGCCCAGAGAGAGGAGCTGAATGATGCTGTTGTGGGTGAATATGGAAGACACACCGTTCTCCTCCACTGATTAACATGCAGGACAAATCCTGCCTTCCTGTCTTCCCCCCTCACTGAGTCCTGTGCATGAGTAGAGACAAACTACATACTGTTTGACTTGAGGTTTTTACAATCTGCTCAGTGTAAATCTGAAACGTTACATATCCCTAAAAATACACAAAGGAAAACTGCAACAAAAAAAGAAAACTATTAAACAATGGGGCTGACAGTAAATTTATTTAGTTTTAACATTATAGATGCAAAAAAATCCAGCAACTTTATGATATGCTAGCCTATCCATCTGTGTTGGCGGACAATTACACACAAGAGCGGAGGAGGGATGATGATAGAATATGTTCAGCAACAGCCGGACCCTGGTCCCCAAGACATTTCCGAATCAAAGCTTAAATTAAGAGCCAAAGCCAAATAAACAACATTATTAAATGAACAACATCTCTGTGCAATAAAACACAAAGTCAAAATGAACGACCAAACCATTCTGAAATTTCAGAACAAATAATTCATGGTTCTGATTCTTTATAAATAACAAGGAATGAGAGAGATGTAGGCTGTTCATTTGAAAGAGACAGACTGAGAGAGAGAGAGACAGTGTATGTGGAGGGCATGAGAGGAAAAGAGTTTTCATTTTCTTTTACTGAAAACTAGAATCTTTTATCCTCACTGATAAACCTGTTCCCTCAGCTGTCAGCTACTCTTCATACACATGCATGCACACACATGTGCACATGATCTCATGTGTATGCACACACACAGGCTCTCACGCCACCTTTCTCACATGCAAATGCTCACTTACTCACAGACAGAGCTCTTCAAACAAACTCTTGATTAAATATTGAAGAGTGCCTGTGGCGACTAGAGCTGCAGATACAGTTCTAGTCCAGCAGCAGCCAGTAACCAGGGAGCGTGGGAGGGGACAGGAGGTGAAAGGGGGGAACGGAGAATGGTGGAGAAAAGAGGAGCACAGAGGAGGAAATAGGAGAGGAACAAATAAAAGAACAGAGGGGAGGAGAAAAAGGAGATGACAGACAAGAAGAAGAGAAGAGTGGAGAAAATTGGTATGGAGACAAAGCAGAGCATAGAATAGAAGGGAGGAGTGGTGAAGAGAGGAGATCGGGTGGAGGAGGATAGGAAGAGGAGAGAAGAAAAGACAAAGCAAGGAAGAAAGATATAAGACAAAAGAGGAGAAAGAGGAGGAAGAGAGAAGAGGAGAGGAGAAGATAGATGAATGGAAAAGGTGGAAGAGCAGAACAGACAGAAAAAGGTAATAAGGAGAGAGTGAGAGAGCACAGAAGAGTTAGGAGAGGATAGGAGGAGATAGGAGGGAGGTAAGGAGTGGAGAGGAGAGGAGAGAAGAAGAGAGGAGAGAGAAAAGAGGAGACGAGAATAGAGGAGATGAGAGGAAAGGAAAGGAGAGGAGAGCAAACGAGAGAGAGGAGAGAGGAGAGGAGAGAGAAGAGGAGAGGAGAAAGAAGAGAGGAGATGAGATGAGAGGAGAGAAGAGGAGAGGAGAGGAGAGGAGAGGAGAGGAGAGAGGAGGGAGGTAAGGAGTGGAGAGGAAACGAGAGAGAGGAGAGAGGAGAGGAGAGGAGAGGAGAGAGAGGAGAGGAAAGGAGAGAGAGGAGAGGAGGGGAGAGAGATAAACGGGGAGAGAGGAGATGGGCGAGAGGAGAGGAGGGGGTGGAGAGGAGAGAGGCGAGCAGAGGAGAAATGAGAAGAGAGATGTGAGTAAATGAATGGGGCTCATTTGTGTGAGGGCGACTCTCACCTTTTTAATCAGAAGATATGGGAAGACATGGAGAGCTACAACACACAGCCGTATGGCAGCTCTTCATTCCTCCATTATCCCAGTGTACAATCATCCAAAAAAGTGTTCAATTTTTCCTTCACACATCAACCAGGCAGGGAAAATATTGTTAGACAGTAATGAGCTCATCATGTTAAAGATAATTTAAGAGTAATGTGTCTGTATGGAAGACATTTCATATCGGTGCTGTTCTTACACTGTTGGGCTTCAGGGGATGAGATTAATCCTTTACTGCCATCTAGTGCACGTTGTAGCAAAGTGAATATTTGAAAAATACAATCAAGGAATGCACTTTCAGAAGAACACCGTGTTCCAAAGATGCCTGTTTGAAATTGCAATGCAGAGGCCAGGAAAACAGTCTTTCTCTATGGATGAGGTTTTTTTTGGCAGGAGCACATTAGGCCTAGGGGTGGTATTGTCTAGTGAAGTTCAACCACTGGGCTTTAGATCCATGTTTAGAAAATCAGCCCACTGTAATTGGTATTATAGTTCATTCAAAGCACTTTAGAGCTGCACTGAGAGGAGAATTTTGCAAAAGATCTGATTTCTATAACCTCCCGCCCAGTTCTGGTCGATCAGCCAAGACATGCTCTGTGTCTGAGGCTTCCTTTTTAGGTTTGGACTAAAGAGGCACGGGTGATGGAAACCTACACCCCAATGCAATCAGAAGGTTGTGGATTTGAATCCCATGACTGCTAGTGGCACCACTGAGGTACCCTGGAGCAAGATACCGCCCCATACTTCTCCCCGGACGCTGTTCCTGGCTGCCTGCTACTTTATTTGGTGAATGGGTCAAATAAAGAGAAGAATTTTGTGCTGTTCCCACATGACAAGAGTTTACGCCTACACACTTTTACTAATAGTAGTTATGAAGATGAGCTTTTGGTCATAGTGTTGTCCAGTTTTATAGACAGTGTGTCCTTAAAATGTCTTCTTAAAAGCTAAAGACGCAAACACCAAATGCGTCTTGCAAACACCAAATGCGTCTTGGAGTCTTGGCAACATCTTCAAGGAAAAGAAGGGAGTGTGTTTAATACGTGTTCCACTGAAAAGCACATCAGTACGCGTGGCTCCATCTATCAAAAACTTTAAGAGCAAACTTGATGGTGCTGGTCAGAGCCCGTCTGATTCATCGCATGCTCACAACTGCCCTGAGCCAAAGCTATCTTCTCTACTTCACAGAATTTCACCATATCTGCCTCACTGCGCCGTATTCGGAGCTGTTTCGCAAGCGCGCATTTGTCATTTCAAGAAGCGCAGACAGGATACGATGTGCGTAATCACTCACACCATGTGCTTTAGGGTGAAGATGTTTAAACAGAGATTTTGAGGTTGAGACTAGTAGCACGTCTCTGTCGCACACGGCATGGGGCAGTCCTGGAGCAGTTGGGAGGGAAACAATATACATGAAAAGAAAAATCACCAAACTAGCCCAAAATAAAAAAAAAAATGGATTTTCCCTTCACCGGTTGAGCGTTACTGTCACTTCTCAAGTTTTCATCACTTTTTCCTTCTTTATGACTTCCGGGGTTCAAGGTTTACAAAAAGAAGATCTTTCGTTATAGTCCATTATTATTTATTTGGCTTTTATTTCAAACTGATCAAACACTGTACATTACCTTAACTACCCTCAGTAGTAACCAATCATCACTGTGCAAAATAAATGAATGACTAAATAAATATTTATCCTAAGCCACTTTAGATCATTTCTATTGGTCTGTTCATCCTTAAAAGTTTTACAGAGTATAAAGAGAGGCTACTGTGTGCAAAAGGACACATGGTATTCTTTTGCCAGCGACAAACTTAGTAATGTTAACATAAGAAACACAGACTTGTATTAACTGTTGTTTGTTGAAACTGTTGTTGTTTGTTTTATCCACCGATGAAAACATAAAAGCCCATAAGCTCATTTAATCTGACTGTTACCAGAATCAAATTTTATTACATGGTTTACATGGTACAAGAATTTCATGAATGGAAGTTGTTTGAAATGTGCACACATAAAATGTTTTTTTATAATTATACTTGGATTATTGCAGCTTCAGTGGACTCTGCATGTTCATCCTTCATTACAGGCGCTTCAGTTAACACGATGATCTCCTCACGTCAGATGGTGGTGATCAGCCCAGACATGTTTATTTTTCAAACTGTACTTCTTTGGTTTAACACCATTGCTATGATGTTAATGAGGACTGATCTTGGTCAAATTCCTCTGTATTTCCTCTTTGTCACAAATACTGATTCTAGATCAGCACTCTTAGGGTGGTTTGTGGGATTTTTCTTACGTGTTTGTTGATTTCTGGGCCCCACCGTGATACAGTGTGTTGCACATTTGCAAACTCCACACAAACACACACACCGCCAGGGTTTGGGGTTTGAATCTGGGTCCTGGCGTGGAGTGTGCGAGTGCGAGTGTGTGTGTGTGTGTGTGTGTGTGTGTGTGTAGAGTTAGCATATTCTCCTCATGGTGGCTTGGGTTTCCTCCTGGGTCTCTGGGTTTCTCCCACAGTCCAAAGATGTGTGTCAGTAGATTCGGGGTATCTAAATTGACTGTAGGTGTATGTGTGTGTGTGTGTGTGTGTGTGTGTGTGTGTGTGTGTGTGTGTGTGTGTGTGTGTGTGTATGTGTGTGTG
>JBBPDE010009456.1:0-11348 GCA_037974605.1 Nannopetersius ansorgii
TCTCTCTCTCTCTCTCTCTCTCTCTCTCTCTCTCTCTCTCTCTCTCTCTCTCTCTTTTCTCTCTCTCTCTCTCTCTCACCCATGTAGGGAGAGGGGGGCAGTAAGAGGGTCTACAACAAGGTATAGATACTACTACTGCTGCTGCTGCTTCTACTACTACTACTACTACTACTACTACTACTACTACTACTACTGCTGCTGCTACTTCTACTATTTCTGCTAATGTTACTACTGATGCTATCATTGCTGCTACTACTACTACTACTTGTACTGTTACTACAATTGCATTTGCCACTACATCTACTTCTGCTACTGCTGCCACTTCTGCATTCTGCTACTATTACTACAGTTGCTACTACTGCTGTACTCTGTATCCACACTACCTATACTCTCACCCAACCATCACACAATAACTCCATCAAAGCACTTCTACCATCACTCCAACCCCACACCATCTCTACCGTCAGTCCATCATCACACCAAATTCTACCACCTCTACCATCACTTCATCAAACCACCTCCACCATCAGCACACGCTCAGACACACAGATGTTCACACACTGCTCACATCTGTGGTTGTAGGAATGATTGAAGAGATTTCAAGCAGCATTGTTTGGTCCATGCAAATTATGTTTTTCTCATGTTAATAGAACACTTAGAACTGCCCCCCTCCGTTCTGTTCTCTCCAGTAAATGACAATTAACTCCAAACAC
This sequence comes from Nannopetersius ansorgii, assembly GCA_037974605.1. Classification (NCBI taxonomy): domain Eukaryota; kingdom Metazoa; phylum Chordata; class Actinopteri; order Characiformes; family Alestidae; genus Nannopetersius; species Nannopetersius ansorgii. The sequence goes on from JBBPDE010009456.1 coordinate 714, forward strand.
CTGCACAGACAGAAAAAATGAAAGAGAGCAATGGCATTCATACATCCGTCTCACCTTTATTCTGTTCATCCTGTCCTGCTGTCCTTTGAATGAACACACAAGGCAGGCAGCTGATAAACAGGATGCTAAAGCACTAATCAAATGTTTTGTTGTGTGATTTGTTTGTTATCAGTGGCATCATTAAATAATAAAAGGGGGTGCATCCTGCTGTTCTGATTATTGCTGAGGACAGTGCATGTATTTAGGTCTTTGTCCCCAGATTGATCAGAGGTCCTCAAAAAAGAAAGCACCGGACAAGGTAAATAATTGATGTTGTTATAGGACTGGGATTAGGTTAACAGATATAAGAACGTGGAAACACTGCATAAAGACAGGAATACACACATTTAAGTAAGGCGGTTTATGGGTAATGATGTATATGCTCCAAATATACACATTGTGTTTCATTTATTATTAATTTAAATATTGTTAATCCCCTTTTTATGATGTTCTTTATAAGAAAACTAAATATTAATTGTTAGTGGGCCCCCAAATGTCCATTAACCACTCTGCTTTTGAGTGTAACACTGACATAGAAATGAACTGATATTGTTTGAAAGGGATCTTATCAGCTTTCTGTTGTTTCTATTGTTTCTAAAGCGTATCTTCCCATACATGATATTTAACTTTTAAGCCTTCACTGATGATTCTCAGGACACCTCACCATAAAAAGAAAACATCCTTATCTGCATGCATCCAGAGGTGGGTCATGGAACAATCAGAAGCAGGCTAAATGTCACACCTGTTCAAGTGTGACAGACTGTTGATATGCGCCAATAAACAAATAAATAAATAAAGGTGCCTTTTATTTTTAGCCAGGCCCTTTTGCAGGTCTCCAAGGAAACTGGATCTCCATCTCTCCGGAGGGTTATGAGGGCTAGCCACGGAATGAAAAACGCAATTAGCCACATATTAGTGGTTGGCCAGTGGATATCGTTCATTTTAATCGTTTGTTTTAGCGGATTTTTGAGTGCTTATTGGTAGCATAGTACACCCCTAATATTATGTAGTTCCCCCACATATGGCAAAAACAGCTCTTACCCACTGAAGCATGAAACCTGTGAAGGTGTGCTGTGGAATTTGGTACCAATACAGCGGATCCTTCAACAGCAAATCCTTTAGTGAGATCCTACACGGATTGGACCAGCTTGTCTATGACATCCTATGGTCTTATTCAGATCTGGGAAATTTGGAGACCAACTCAACACAATTAAAACTTTGTCATGTTCCTCAAACTATTCCTGAGCAATGTTTGCAGTGTGGCTAGGTGCATTATCATGCTAAAAGAGGAGACTACCATTGGCATGAAGAAATGTACTTGGTCTACAACAATGTTTAGGTATGTGGTATGTGCCAAAGTAATAATCACATAAATGCAGGACCCAGGATTTCCCAGCACATTACCCAGAGCATCACACTATCAGAGAACAGAGAACATCACACTCTGATATCTTGCCTTTTTTTGAGAGTACATCCTGGTGCCATAGCTTTTCCTGACAAGTGACACACACGCACACACACCTGGTCGTCATAATGTAAGATGAAACGTGACTTATCAGACCAGACCACTTCTTTGCATTTGCTCCATGGTCTAGTTCAGATGCTCATATGTTCATTCTTTTGACAGTAGACAGGAGTCAGCATGGTTGTTTGGACTGGCTTGTGGCTACGCAGCCCCATAAGGAGCAAGTTGTGTTGCATTGTGTGTTCTGATACTTTTCTATCAGCAATTTCTGCTACAGCAGCTCTTCTGTGGGATTGGAGCAGACTCCCTCGTCTTTGCTCCCATGCACATCAATGAGCCTCAGGAACCTATGACCATCTTAATGCAAAGCAGGGGGCCTGCAGCTATCCTCAAGTTAAACTGAAAGGAAATATGTGGTAAGGAGACAGCTCTTGTAACATCACAAAAATAGTTAATTCAAAATGGGCTTTTTTGCACTTTAAATGTAAATGTAAATGTAAGGACTAGATGGACTTAAAGGTGAATAGGACATTTTAAAACATTCGTTTCTGTGATTTCTGTAAAGATCTGTGAAGTAAAGATTACTCTGTGTACTCTGTGTGGTATTTCATCAAGCATTGCTTTTCAGTTTACTAGATAAGCCCAATTGTCCTATAGGACAAGCTTGAATTTGTAGCTTAAGTAAAATTACACCTGGTTGAGATGCCCCCCCAGTGATGGGCCAGGTGTCATTTCTCTCAGTTTTTTACCTCTCCCATCAAAATCCTGCCTAGCTGTTCTCTGTTGTATATTCATGTTTAGTCAGAAAACAGACTAAGACATAGGCAACGACATTTACATTTACAGCATTTAGCAGATGCTGTTATCCAAAGCGACTTCCATTCCCTAACGACAGGGGTCAGTCTTCCTGGAGCAACTAAAGGGTAAAGGGTCTTGTTCAGGGACCCAGTGGTGGTATGCTGAAGGTAGGTTTCAAACCCATGACCTCTTGGACCAGAAGCAAGTACATAGATTAAAGCAAAAAAATATAGAATCTAACAGAATTTTTTTTTACCAAATGCTCCATGTCACGAGCACAAACAACCTCTCACAATTGACCTTTACTGCCCTCTGTTGACGTAAATCCATCATAGCGGGGGAAAACTTAAATCCATGCAAATATCCTACCCACTAGGTCGCTACCACCCCATGTGTCTCTCTACAGAAGACTCCAAATGCAAGAAATTATAACGGGTTAATGCGCTCATAAAGTCTTGTGGGTTATAAGTTTCTGGGGACTTGAGTAACCACACCACTCCTCAGATAGTTATAACATCAAGACAAGCATTAAAACATATACCTCTCTAAGTTATTGTTTCTTAGACTATTTAACACAGTGGTGGTTAACACAAGTTAGTTAAAGTTAAATATATATTTAAATATATTTTTGGATTGACTGGTGGACAGCTAAAAATCGATGGTCATGCAACCCCTAGATGATAACCCCTTAGGCACCACACAAGCAAGTCTCGGATTTTTGAACAACTCAAGATGGTTTGAAGAAAGTTTTCCTTGGCACTTCACAGAGGCTGATCCACCACTTCATATGTGAAAAGGAAAATCGGAGTAAAACTGAACTATTCTATCCGATGTTGTGCATTTCGCAGAGCACCCAAGAACAGAGTGATTGGCCTTTGTACTTGTGGTGGGTCAATGAATGAATAATTACACAGAAATTAAGAAATGTCAAGTGTTCTGAAGCTGTTTATCTTGCCAAGGGATTAGAGCCATCCTTAACCTCTTTTTAAGATCTAAGCTGAGGTAAAGAGAGAGGAAGAGTGGGAGAGGTATGGGGGGGTTAGGAGTGGATGAGGAGGAGAAAGGGATGAGAGGAGATGAAAAGGAAGGTTGGAGCTGAGTGCAGGCACTCAGGGAGTGCTCTTCGATGGAGGAGTAATCCTTCAGCCTGGCTTTGATCCCCCACTCATCCCTCAGAATCAGAACTTCTGAGGGATGATAAACCTTATGAGGAATGCTTTTTGTTTATTTGTAATATTTTTTTTTTAAATCTGCTTTTATTGTAATAATGTGTAGCAAATGTGTGGGAATGTACACTTATTAGGGAACAAACAAAGCAACAGTTTAGGCTGGGCTTTCCATTGCTAATGTTGCAGGGATGTTTGGCTGGGGATGACTCTGTTTGACTCTGAGTTCAAGCTGCTCTGGCTCTGGAGGCTGGTGAACCTGCTGCGTTGGCTTTGAAGACTGGTGCGCCTGAAGTGAAGAACTAGGAGATGGGGTGCCAATGCCACAGGGGGCCGGAAACTGGGGAGCTGATGCAAAAGTGCTCTCTGGAGCATGGAGGTGAGCTGGCACAGAAGTGCTCTCCATAGCCCTAGGGGGAGCCAGTGAAGACTTTTTGTCTATTGTGATGGATTCCCCCTTGGTGAGAGACCCTGGCCAACATTTCTGCTGCAGAATTCCCTGCTTTAGCAAGGGTGAGCTCTTTCATCACCAACCCTGCCTCTGGAACACCAAGGGGGTGATATCTTCAAACCCACGAGAGGAAATGACATGCCAGGGCTCTGTGTGGTGAGCCTACCCAGGAAGAAGAAGCTTAAAGATCGCTGCAACTGTCAGAGCACATGTAGGCAAAGTGAAGCTGTAAATCCGCCTTAGCATAGTCCTCCAGAACACAGGGTGGTAGAGTGTGTGCCCCTCGGACGCCTCAAAGGCTAAATCTCAGCTCCCAATCGACGTTTCTGGGAGAGGGCCAGACTCTGTCTCCAGCCACCTTACTCACTCAAGCACTAGTAATAAGTGTCAGGGATCCCAGGTTTGCAGCGTCCATTGTGGGTTAATCCGTCTGTATCATGCTCAGTACTGAAAATATCTTACAAACTCAAACAGAAAGCTTAACTGACACAACACACTATGCAAGTGTCATAGTAGATAAACCAAGGGAACAAAGAGTATTTATACTGCTGTATGAATTAACAGCACTGCGGTGGGACAGGACAAGGGCAGAGCAGGGAAAAAAGACACAACAAAAACCACATAGCATGGGAAAGCCAAGGCAGAAAGGGGGCAAAACCAGGCACAGTGCGACAACAGCAACACCACACAGACAACTTCCGAAATGTAACATCACTCAAGAAAAAATGACTGGGCTTTTGCTAGAATGCAGGCACTCAATCAGCTCTGTCAGTTTTAATAAAACACTGTTTACAGGAAGGCACTGCTGTGGACGGCGCCGGAACATTACATCTGTCATAACTGCACTGAAAGTCTCCACTCTACAAGCTTTTAGCAAGATTTTTGTTGTGTTATTTGTGTTGGAGCTCCACCATGCCGATGTACAGCCCATCTGTTGATGTGTTGTGGGTGTTAGCCATCTTCTAGCCCTTCTGGGGACTCATAAATTATTATGAGCCACATTCTGTAAATGTACACCTACAGATATTGGAAACACAAGGGCAGGGTTTCTCATAAAGCAGACAGGCTGGAGTGATCAGAGAGTGCGGTGACGGTCTGTGGATTGTCTGATCCACTGTCTGATGAAGCGATAGGCCCCTTTGTGCAACAAATGTCAGACACACTGATAGCAATCCAGTTTTTTTCATAGAGCCGTGGATCAGATAGCCAACGCATTACTCTCAGGGCTTTTTTCAACATCTCACTGACCTCCTGACCACTCTTTCTGAACCTTAAAGTAGAATTCCACATAAAACTCCATCATTGAGAGACTATACAAGCTAAAGGGAAACTCCATCCTAAAATCTGCTTGCAGTATGTGACAACGGACCTAAGCATGCTGTTCTCAGAGTTTCATACCAAGCTGATTTCACTTTAACTGAGTGAAGGGGGTGAGGACACTAAAGCCTATGAGTCATGATTATACCGTATGGCTGAGTGGACAGGTCACTTATACAGAATTTGTTCTTGATGAAAGGAAGAGTGAAATGAGACAAAAGCGCTTGCTGCAGCCTTGACACCAATTTCCCTCAATTTGCTGTTGGACCAATTTCCTTCAATATAATGTGAAGACAGAGTAGATATAATAACCGGAATGACAAATAAAAAACAAACATAAAACACATGCACAGACATATATGTGTGCTTCCTATGCATACAAATCCAGTAATATGTAAAAATTTGAACACCCCTGAAACCCCTTTTGTCACAGGGCATCTACATGCAATAATGATATGCCCTTTAAGTTTTAAACTATACACTGTAAATGCATGACAGATCTATATATGTGTATGTAATGTAATATGTATGCTAAATGTAACCCCCCCCCCACACACACACACACACACACCTAACCAATTAGATGAACCAGATTATGCTTCAGTTCCCATGAATACATTCTCAGGTCAGCAGCCCCCAGAAATCTATCACTTACCTACACACACACATAGATAAACACACACACACACACACACACACACACATACACAGCAGGATGTGGTTTGAGGGATAATAAAAGATCAGTCAACTGCTGCCTCACAAGTAAACACACTCATCTGTCTGCCGAGAGAAAGAAAGAGAGAGAGGAAATTGAAGACATAAATAAAAGACCTCTGTGATTGGGTAGGGCAGGATTGCATACGTGCATGTGTGTATGCATGTGGCTTTGAGGATTGTGGTTACTGTCGTCATGGTGATGCTTTGGTGGGCTGCGGTCAGAGAGAGTGGTCTGCAGGTTATTGCTAGATCATGGTTTATGAGCATCCCATCTAGTGACAGGTTGACAGGTTTCCAAGCTGATTATATTCTACATTTTTGTCCATTAACGAGAATCAGATGCATTTTGTCAGCATATGAACAACTTGGGTTGATGTTTAATTATTAATTTTTTTTTAACCAATTTAAAACTAATTACTCTCTATATGCTATATTTTTAGATAAATCACTGCTGCCCTCTTGAGAAAATTACTCCTGGTGTAAATGTTAGATGAACATAGCCAAAGCAATGCCAATAAACAGATTGTTTTTGCACTTTGATTATGATGTATTAGCTCTTGACAGTCATTCCACCCAATCAGTTCCTTACCTGAGCTTGCCTTCTGCATGGAGCTCATGGGGCGGATCCTCACACACCAGCTGAGCCTCAGCCTTCAACAGGTACACAAATACGCTCTCCTGAAAAACACACACACATGCCAATCTGAACAACCTGGCATTGCGTCTGGGTCATTTCTGAACATCCAGGCCGCCTAAGGGATGTTGAAATGTGATTTCAGTGACACACACATGCCACCCCAAATTATGAGTCCGAAATAATGCTGAGACTATGTGTGCAGACCACCCCTGAGACCAAGACCAAGCTTGAGGAATCTTGGTGGTCTTTCAAGCTTACTTGGAATTTGCTAAAACAAAAAGGCACAGTACAGGGTAGAGCTTTAATTGGACATGAAATTTTGATCCAAACTCAAATGCAGAGTCCAACCAGATCCAAACCACATTATTGTGTTTTTGCATTCAACCCAACCTGAGCCTAACAAAGACAATCAAGTATACTCAGGTTTTGAGTCTATAACTAACTCTTCATTAAAACAGGATGGAGCCAGTTACAAGCAATGAAACGGTCCCTTTTAAGGACTTAGTAGAGGAGCTTTGTGTGGGGAGAACTTTTTGGAAGCTCCTTCAGGTTCATCCCAACAAGTTGTATAATTTTTTTTACAATGGCCATAGGTGCATGAGAGCAAGTATTATTATCTAGAACGTATGGATTAAAATATTACTAAACATATACCTGGTTCTCACTCACTATAACTAGAATGGACAGAGTGGTCCACTGTAGCAGTAAGTGTTCCAAATGGTCACTTTAATCTCATGGTGAGAAGTTTCTTGTCCACCTTAGGAATCTCAATGATAGCATCTTCAGCTCCCACCTAAGGATAGTGAGCCCACATACATCCTAAATATAACTATTTGCCTGTAGAACTCCATCTAATGAGCTGTCACTTTTCCAATATATGACCAGCTTTTTTAAAGAAATGTCAACATTTATCAACTCCAGCATACCTAAAATCCACCTGCTCCTATCCATTCCGTGTCAAATATATAATAGCACTCAGAAACATTGTAATGAACACATCTACCTCGCTAAAATTTCTCAAATTAGAGAGCCGTGGTGAAGATATAAACACTATATTTGATTTATAGACAGACCAACATTTAATCGGTATAGATCCTTGTGTGAAAATGTTCTTCATACTTGCGCATCTCATTCACAAAAATATGCCTTCAAAGAACCAGCTTGTGGAAAGTTCCCTAAGGATCCAAAAGTAGTTCTTTTAAAACATCTCTTCAAAGAACCTGTGCAGTAGAATGCCACTTTTCAAAGAACAGGTCAGCAGTTACTAGTCTTTGAAGGTAATATGTATAGTAACATCTCTCACCTGTGATCATTCAAATCGAAAACCATTCAACCCAACAAGATTCATGTAGGGGGTATTTTGTTATGGTTTGAATTGGATTTAAAAATTGTTATAGATTCTGTAAATGGACCATGACTGAAGCTCTTCCTCCCTTCAGTCTAACATCCTCTGAACTTCCTTATCTACCATGTGTACGTTTTTGCACTCCACTACCACCTCTTCTTCCTGTTCCTCTGTCCTCTCTCAGTCTTATCTCTAGGACTGGCCTTCAAGCTCATGGCTTTCAAGTTCTCTGCCCTTCCAAATACATGCTCTAAACTTGCACAGTCAGAATAACAGAAACGGAGCACTGACAACGATCTACAGGGTGGCCTACAAACTGCATCAACAGATATGGAGACAGGCTATGGTCTCTAACTGTACACCAGCAGTGTGGTGGTACAAGAGACAGGTTTTGATAAAGTTCTTATTGCACTTTACAAATGAGAGGACACTTAAGGTACTCGTTTAGGTTCCCCAGTTTGCCACACCGCGAGAGTCTCTAGGAACCTTTCTGAAAAGGGAAATTCTCTGAGGAACTCAAGATAGTTTAGACAGTTCCTCAAGGAATGGTTTAGTTCAGAACCATTTTAACCTGTTGGGTTCTTCAAGGGACTCTGAAGTCATTTTCATATTTACTGTGTACTGAAACTCCTACTGCTACTGTACACCGTATAGGTGACTAACCCACAGAGGGAACACACAAGCTCTGCCCTGGCAGCTGAAACAGTGAGAACAAACTCATAACAAAACACACCCAGCATGAGAGCCCTTCAGAAACTGCTAATGTATCACACTGTTAGTCATCTAGACCTTCATCCAATAGAGAGAGAGAGAGAGAGAGAGAGAGAGAGAGAGAGAGAGAGAGAGAGAGAGAGATTGACAATCAATTTAACATATTTTTCAGAGACATATTTTTCAATCAATTCAACATATTTCTCTCTCTCACTCTTTCCATCCTCCCCTACATCTTTCTCTCTTTGTGCATCAGTAAACATGACCACTCTCCACATAAGTGTAAATGGCTTTTTCAGCTGTGTGTCTAAGTATGTGTGTGTGTGTGTGTGTGTGTGTGTGTGTGTGTGTGTGTGTGTGTGTGTGTGTGTGTGTGTGTGTGTGTGTTTGAGCTTGTTCCAAGCTGTCAGAGGTTAATCAGATGCAAAGCACTCTCATCATGCCACAGGCTTCTCTAATCGCCACGGCGACAGGACAATGCAACCCCAATTAGGCACCCGCCGAACTGTTCCGGTGCTTACAGCACTGTGTTTGTGTGTGTGGGTTTGTGTGTGTGTGTGTGTGTGTGTGGTATGGGAAATATAATTCCCTCAGTGAGTGTATATTCTCTGTTCAGTAATCTGTAGCATTCTAATATATTTATGGGGAAGATGTCACTGATCCAGTGATTGATGTATTGTTAATGGGGCGTTTTGTCAAAGATGTTAAGCTGTGGGAACCAGAAGGTGTAATGGAGTGTGTTTTGAAGGTGGTGTTTCTTTTGATGTGCCTGAGGGAGCAACTGAGGTACCCTGTGTGACGGTATGACTCCAGATGTGCCTGGCATAAGCGGGAATAGAGGCTCTTTTTAAGGCTCTTAACATGTTTCATGGGTTTTTTTTTTATAATAAACTTACACAGCTCTGCTTTGCACGTCAGATTAGTTATGTGGTTTGTGGACTTCAAGGAGTTCAAAATTCTAAGCGTTTCAATGGGATTCGTGTAGTTTTAAACATGTTATTGATCCCGTTACTCGACTGTCATATAGAAGTATGGATTTAATAACAGAACTTGCACAGGTGAGTTAACTTGTTTTAATGGTCTTTTTAAAGTGTAATAAACTCATCTCGATTGGAGTCCTAGGTAACTGTACTCAATAATGTGCAGTAGCTCAAGCCCTCTTGGAAAATCAAGACTTTTATGTTGATGATGTCTAATGCCCAATTCTAACAATAATCCTCTATTACTTCTGGTAGGTCTTGTACTGTAGGAGCTAGCAGCACTTCATTGTCTGTTGCACATAGCAACACTATAGTAGCACTACACTGTTAGCAGATACTGCCAATATAGGCACCCCAGTGACCTGTCATTGTTATACTTCTACACTTACTCATTGTGTTTTTTCTACACTGCTAATTGTCACGTGCGTTAGGAATATGTGAGCCGATCTGCTGTAATGAGTCAGAAGTCGGCGTTCTATTTATTGATATACGGGCTGATTACGTTGAAAAACGTAAAAAAAAAATCAAATTGTCTTTTTTGATCTTGTATGAAAGAAAAGATCTTCAAAATCAATCTCTCAAAGTTTCATTATAGAAATAATTGCAAAAATGTACTTAAATGGCTATTTAATCTGAGCTGGAGCTCTCAAATCTGAAACATCACAGTCTCAGCTGTCCAAGTATGGTGTTAAAACATCAATCCTGATCTTTTTAAACCTATCAAAATGCTTAAATCATGTACACAAAACCTTTTCAGTTGCCAATAGTAAGCCCTGTTCACAGCCTGCAGTGTCCGCCCACCCCTCAACAGATTAGCAGTGTTCTGTGTAGCCTAATGTTAGTGGGTTTTTTTTCAGAATATATCTCCTCACAAAGATCGAGTTTAACATTTGTATTTTGGGTTAACATCATCAAAGTGGTTTAGAGTGACGTGTGTGTCGTGTTGTGTGATTGCTGTTTGGTATAATGTCATTGTCAAAATAATGTAAAATAGCTAAAGCTTAAACTC
>JBBPDE010009463.1:0-11348 GCA_037974605.1 Nannopetersius ansorgii
AGATAGATAGATAGATAGATAGATAGATAGATAGATAGATAGATAGATAGATAGATAGACAGACAGACAGACAGACACTGTCAGCGTCCTACTTTTGAGAGGCTGTAATTAAAGTAATGCCCCTCCCCCTCATCCGGCGCTGTTTTCACTCCGCCAGCAGGAGGATCCTGTTAGCGCTGAGCTAATCCAGATCAGAGTGGCACACGGCCCAGATCCTCCAGCTGCAGAAACGAGCAGATTATACACACACACGCACCCACACACACACTGTGTGTGTCTTTGTGTATGTGAGGCCCATGCACATCCACAGCAAACACCCGCTTCAATTATTTAGTGCAGGTATGCTGCTTTTTTAATAGTCTGACATTTTCTCCAGCTTAGAAGTTTTCTTTCTTTATGTTTTATTCAGCCAAGCTGTGGCTTTGTGGGATATTGGAACAGCGTGTGGTTGAGGTCACCCAACACAAGAGTTTCCTCTAAATGCACCTCTCATTCCTGTGCATGTTTCTCAGTCTGCTTTCTCTCTTCTCGTCTAAGGAGGCCCTTTTTCAAAAAAAACCCCTGCATGACCGTGACATTTAATCAGCAGTGATGAACCTGTTGCCCCCCCCCCCAACACCTTCTTTTCATCCAACTTCACTCTGTCTATTCATTTATCTCCTGCTTTCTATAGTTCATTTATAGAGGAAACTCTCAAATCCCAGGCAACCTTAAAAATACTAATGTTTCACTGCATCAGTGCACTCATTCCCCCAAATTGTGTTCTCTCTCTCTCTCTCTCTCTCTCTCTCTCTCTCTCTCTCTCTCTCTCTCTCTCTCTCTCTCTCTTTCTCTCTCTCTTTCTTTTACTCTCTATTGCAGTGTCTGTGCTCCTCTGCTTTATATCTCTCTCTTCCTCTCTTTCACTCCCTCTTCCTTCTCTCTCTTATTTAGTCTTAATAATCTACCCCCTGTTTCACAAACTAGCAAGATCAAGGGAGGTGACATTTTTTAGAGCTTTTCCTCACTCATTCTCCTCATTCTCCTCATAACCTGATGACTCACTCATGAATTGCCTTTAATTCTCATGCCGGGCCTTGACTCATCTTCTCTCCCCGAAGAAAAGTTGCAGAGAATCCTAACCTGTGATTGTGTTACCCCTCGCTGTGCCAGCCTGCCGCTGACTCCACTTGTGCTGCATGTTATTCAGACAGCAGAAGTGTAACACACACGAGACCTTGAGGCCTTTATGAATTTCTGTTCCGCTTTAATGAAAGCTGATGAAAGAGTTTCTCCAGTTACAGCCATTCATCCACTGAATACAGGCATGATATGCTTTACATACAGAATCATTTAGAATTAGAATCAGAATCTTTTAGCATCGGAAATACAGTCGGAATCTTTTACTATCAGAGTTTGATTCAGGATCGTTTAGAATTAGAATCAGAATCTTTCAGCGCCAGAATTACTGTCAAAATCTTTGTGGAATTAGAATCCTTTTGGAAACTGTTGGAATCAGAAAGATTTAGAATTATAGTCAGACTCTTTTAGAATCTTTTAGATGGCTATTTTATTTATATTATCCCATTAAGTGATTTTTCAGATGATTCTACCAAGCAATATTTGGTGAAATTGACGCCACATGACACACCTCACGCACCTCCTCCAGTACCTCTCTGGGCTTCTCCGTTGGAACTGGCTCTCTCGTGTCGGATATAGCAGGCGCCAGTAGGGGGTCATTCAGAAGTGTTGGAATCATAGGATCTCTGTAAAGACTTCTCTAAAGACTTTTTTCTCTTTTGGCTTTTCTCTTTAGGGGTCACCACAGTGAGTCATCAGTCGCCATTATGTCCCGTCTTCTGCATCCTTTATCATCACACCAACTAATTGAGATGGAGGTTCTTTTGTCCTCTTTCACCACATCCATAAATCTCCTCTTTGGTCTTCCTGTCAGCCTCCTGCCTGGTGGCTCCAACCTCAGCATCCTTCTACCTGTGTAATCATTGTCTCTCGTCTGGACATGTCCAAACCATCTCAGTCTGGCCTCTCTGACTTTATCTCCAAAGCATCTAACATGAGCTGTCCCTCATTCCTGATCCTATCCATCCTCATCACTCCCACATCTTCAGCTCTGCAACCTCCAGTTCTGCCTTCTGTCTTTTCCTCATTGGCACCGTCTCCAAACCATACAACATCACTGGTCTGTCTTGTACACCTTTTCTTTCATTCTTGCTGAAACCCTTCTATCACACACCACACCTGACACTTTTCTCCACCCGTACCAACCTGCCTGCACACACTTCTTTACATCCTTTCCGCTCTCTCCATTGCTTAGGACCATAGACCCTAAGTACTTATAGTCCTCTACCTTCTTTACTTCTACTCCCTGCAACATCACTGGTCCACTTGTGCCCCTCTCATTTACACACATGTATTCTGTCTTGCTGTGACTAATCTTCAATACTCTTTTTTTCCAGTATATAACTCCACCTCTCTAGCCTTTTCTCTACCTGCGCCCTGCTCTCACTGCAGATCACAAAGTCATCTGTCAGCCTGTCCATCTCCAAAGCAAACAAGAAGGGGCTTAGAGCCGATCCTTGATGCAGTCCCACCTCCACATTGAACTCCTCTGTCACTCCTACAGCACACCTCACTGCTGTCTCACAGCTCATGTCCTGTACCACTCTAACATACTTATCTGCCACTCCAGACCTCCTCATGCAATACCACAGCTCCTCTCTTAGCATCCTGTCATATGCTTTCTCTAAATCTGTCAGTAGATTTCCATCCCTATGGAAATTTAATCACTCTAACCAGCAGCATGTCTTTTCCATCTCTGTCTCGCCAATGTGAACAAATCATTCTCCCCCTCCTTATTGTCCAACCTAGCATACAAGTCAACTACATTTAGATGCTTTTATCAAAAGTGACTTCCATTGGAGAAGTGAGACAAATCTCAGATGCATGAATTGGTAACTTAATAAAAGAAAAAAAAACTTTCTGTATTCAGTGAACATTTTGTATTTTTTGTTAAAACAAAGTATTTGTTATTGGAGGCCAACAGCTGCAGAGGATCCACAAAAATGAATGCATTTAAATATTAATTCAGTGTAGCCCATGAATTAGAAGAGCAATATTCACTCAGAGAGGGAAATTTGTCAAAGTCAAAACATGATAAAATACTTTCTCTTCAAATCACAAGTTTACTTCAATGTAAATTACATGTTTGCTTCGATGAAATACAAGTAAGAAAAAATACATCATGCACCTGTTATTGACAGCCAAAACTGTGAGTCAACAAAGGTTGGATGTGTTTTATTCCATTTTCCACCCTGTTTAGTTGTGTCTCCCACATTACCCAATGCTATTAAACTGGGAGGGTTAAGGCAAAAACATGTGAAGCACCACTGCCTCTTTTGGAAGTGACATTAACCCTGTAGCATGTATTGAATGAATAGTCTAATGCTTCTAACTACTGATGTAACACTGGAAGTTAATGGAGATTCAAATTAGCAGGTGATACATCCTCATCTTTATACATCTTCATATTTATGCTTTTTTATATTTGATAGTTGATCCACACTAAACTCAAACAAACAGTTGACGCACCAACTGATGGATGGAGTGAGCACCATGCAGGACGCTCAAAAGCCACATGATGAAGAAACACAAACTTACCATTTGACACCTGACATGCATCAGAGTAATACAATCACGCTGCCAACCTGTTTTGGTAACACATCTTTATAAACCATCTTTAGGGAGTATTTATTGTCTCTCCGTTTTCATTCTTTACTTCTATTGCACTGTAACCATAGCAACCACAGCAGTGCCATTGTATAACAAACATAATCATCCTGTCAAACGAGTCAAAGTCAAATGAGTTACACCAGCATCGAGGTTAAACATTATCTCACTGACGGGGAAATGTTTAGCTCTGCAGTCAGGTGGCGCAACCAGAGAAGATAATTCACAATGCAAAGTAATCTGTTGAATTTTAGTGTGGAACACTGGTGCATAAGGAAAAATAAACTCATGCAGCAACAGGTAGAACTGTATAAACAACTCCCTTGCTGAAGGGTTAATGAAATATTATTGGATATCTCAACATGCTTAGAGGAGAACACTGATGATCATGTTATGTGAAGCAGAGGGGCTGCCTCACAAAGCAAGTGAGGACACATCTAATTATCCTGTTTGGGAGTCCTAGGTGCAGGTGGTTGCATCACTTTTAGAAGCCAAGGTTGACTTTTTTGTGAACTCCTCTTCCTGCTCAATAGATGCTGATAAAACAGCTGAATAGACTGAATCTATGGTCTCATATCCTTGTATAAGAGCTGAGTACTAAAACAATCTCTTTTTTCATGCTTCATAAGCCTCCCTCCCACCCGACACAAACCAGTTTCCCTGAAGACAGTTTAATCCCCAAATTAAGAGCAAATAAAAGGATTCGGGTGCTGGGCTCCTGCAGACACAGCTTCAAGATGGTGTAGAGGAAGACGAGAACATCAGAAGTCATCGCAGCAGGGTGCAGAGGACATTAAGGAGGTTTCCTCATCCTCCTTGCCTGTGGGGTGTGACAATCAATCGAGCACTCTGCCGAAAAAGAGAGCCCTCCCCAAAGGCCCTGGGTAGCAGCCGAGAAGTAGGCCGTTTTAAAGTTTTCCGCAGCACTGCCCCCAAAGACATATGTCTTAATTAAAGACGCCAACTCTCCAGGCCAGCTGAGACAGCTTTCCTTTCAGAGCCGCTCCGGGACAGATCCCCCTTTTTTTCCAGGCCTGTACAGAGAGCCACCCTGGGTTCCTGCACACTGAGTGGTATCAGGAAGTTGCTGTCTTTCTGCCCCACTAGTTAACTAAGGGCCTGCACTCATTTGGAAAATTGTGTTAGGAACAGTAACAAACTGGAAAACATTCAGCAAGAGGCAGTTCAGAAGTTATGCTCCAGCATTGTTTCTAGGCAATCTGCTGCATCTGTGTTACTTATACATAACATATTGACTGTCACATGAAACTCTCAAAGTATTGAAAGCATAAAAAGCATGTGGAAGTAAAACTCTGAAGAGAAGAGAAGCAAATGGGTGCGATGTAGGAATCAAAAGGGCATAAAGTATTCATAACTTAACCAATTCAAGCTGGTTTATTGCCATTCCAGCCATATAATCACAGTACACAGTGAAATGAAGCCATGGTGCAACACAATACCAAAAACAGAAACAACACAAGACTACAAAAATGCAAACAACACATGTGTTTATATCTGAGAGTGAAGTGAAAGTAACCATTTTGTCATACGTGAACAGCACGAAATTCCACCTCTGCATTTAACCCATTCACCAAGTGAAGTAGGGGGCAGCCAGGAACACGGCGCCCAGGGAGCATTGTGTAGTGATGGTACCTTGCTCAGGGTACCCCAGAGGGGCCTAGCAGTTTTGGAAATTGAACCCACAACTTCCTTATCATAGGGCAAATGCCCTAACCACTAGGCTACCAGCAGCTGAGAGAATGTCTAACTAACTGCTCTTATATGACTGAAGAAACATATTTTATTATGAATGAATTCTCTGTTAAGTAAAAATAATAAAAGAAGCTATGACATTTCTAGTGTCTACCAGAGATAGAGACAATTTTACAGTTTGAGGATGGGAAGGTGTTCTGTTCCATTGCACTGGAAATTTGTATGTCTTTATAAGGTGAATTAATCTGCAAAAGTGCATGTAGTCTGGTAATGCAGAGCCAAATTCTAGACTGTTTTTTATCGTTAAATGCACTCGTTAACTTTCATCATTTAATAGCTTGCAATACTCATTTGGTGATCCATATTATAATTATATTAGATGGCCTTTTATGAGTCAGTAGTGATGGGATAAAGGTCCTCAAATGATAAGCATGATGTATTTATTTGTTAAATATATATTTGCATTTTATTTCACATTAAGTGTAAATCTGTGTTTGGTAGTGTGTTTGTAACACTATAATGTTCTTGCATATGTCACTTGGTGTCATTTACTGGATCTGGTTGCACTAACCTCAACTTGAACAGTATTTCCTGAGAAATAACAGATGGGCATTAGTCTTATGCCATGGGGAAAAACCTGTCTCAGAATCTGCTTGTTGATGTCTTCTGAAGTGTTTTGTGGACAGGAGCAGAGAGACCAGTTTGTTGTTGAATGTGGTCTTTGAGATGCTGTGGGCCTTCTTTCACCACTGGGTGGGAAGGCATTGCAGGGCTGGCAGATCAGTCCTGGAGATGGGTTACATTCCCTTGACCATTTTGAGGTATTGCATCTGACAAACTAGGCAGTAAAACCAGGAAACTTTTGATCTGCAGAAGATAAAAAAGTTCTGCGTCGCTGTACTGATGTGTCACTGGGCAAAATTCTAACATTTAAATAAACATGTAAGCAAAAAAGCTAACATTTAAATACAAATGACTAAATTCAACAGCACAATCACACAGAGACACAAAGACAAGAACAATATAATATAAAAAATAAAAGTCAGAAACTCCTCTATGTGAAATACACTATGCTACTTAAAATGCCAGGGTGTAAATACAATAGACAAAAAACTTACTGCTAAGTAATCTATTAGTAACACAAATAGTGATTTCTGAGAAGTCTGAAAATAACAATGTTTTATTTTCAAAGACTCTCAATTTTAGTCCAGTCCCTGAGCCTGTATAGTTTAAGAGGAGTGTTTTTGTTTGTTTAGAGAGAGACAAATGGTGGTACAGGAGAAAAATAGATAGAGAGAGACACAGAGAAAGAAAGACAGACAGAAAATACATTTTAGTCCCTCAGGGTCCAGTTTGGTCCTTAAGGTCCATTCATTCTCCTTAATTGAGTTATAAAGGTTCATTGCATTCGGGTTTTACAGGGCAGAGAGGGGTCCTTCTACGCTGTAGAAGATAAAGAAGCCCAGTGTCACTGTACTGATGTGTCCCTGGGAAAAATTCCTACCAAAAATATTAGCAAAAAACGTTAATGTTAATTTGAATACAAATGACTAAATTCAACAGCACAATCACAAAGAGACACAAAGAACAATATAATATACAACATGAAAGTCAAAAACTTCATAACCCAATGTTTTAAATAGAAAATTAAGGGTCATAAAAATAAAACTTCAAGGGAAAATGAGACAATTATGATCCACAATACTGAAGCACCCCGGTGACACTATTTCAACCCTGAAGTATTATTCTGTTTGCTTTGTTTATTTCTGAGGGTCTTGGAATTTAAATTAACTGAAGAAAGGAAAGCATAAACGAATAATAGAGATAGAGACGAAGAAAGAATAACATTTTTGTTCTATATACTGTATATATACAATGTCTTAAAATGCCTCTCATTCCTTCATGTTTTGCTTCCAAAGATCCAGACTTTCTTGCATTCCTAATGTGTTCTTAAGGAACAGTTCTCCAGGCTTCCTGAAGCCACACAGTGACCTACATATGAATCAGTCATGCAGAACAAAGCACATCTAACTTAAGTCCTGAACCAGTGAAGAAATAGGTGCAGATGATTCCAGATGAGCAGGCGGTGATCAGTATACTGGTGGTGCTGAATGCTGAGTGGTTGGGACAACAGTATCTATGTATCTATGCATCTATGCAACAGTATCTATGCATCTTGTACTTTTAGCCTGTCACAGTAAAACATTTGTTCCCATTTCTAAATGGGACAGGCATGAAATAGTATTTTTGCACCAAACTGAGGGATGGCTCAAGACATTTACATAGTACTGTATTTGTGAGTGTGTAAACTATCTACATATGTTTGTAATTAGAAATATATAATGTAAAAACAATGCAAATTGGCCAAGGATTCAAAGGGTTAAAGAATAACTGATTCATTAGTGATTTACCCATCAGTTGGAAAGGACAGGAGGCTAATAACTATTCCACTCATCTTGCGAATGGATTAATCCATAAATCTATATGTAATCAAGGGTGGATAGATACCTCCTTGTCTGAGTTGAATGAGAACTCTTTAAGCTTTACAAACATAAGCTACTAACAAACATAAGCTACTAATCTTGTCAAACTGGCCATCCCACTGGCATGAAAGAAATTCCATTTTCTTCCACAGGAGTGTGTAGTGAGTGACAGAACTCATTAGCTGAGCTTCAGTCTTCAATTTTATTGTCATTGACTCAGTGTGTTAGTCATATATACAAATTGTCTAAAGCCATACTTCTCAATGTGTGCTAAAGTGTTATTCTGCTATCAAAGTTAATATTAGAATAAATGTAAACAAACAAGTAATCAGTAAAACGTTTCAAGATTTGTTTTTTTGTAAAAAAAATAATTTATATTTTAAGATATGGTGAGAACACAGGTTCAGTTCCAGATTTCTTCTCAGTTCCAGCAGCATTCCATCATCAGGTCCTGATTTAATTTAATAAAGGACTGATTGAGTCAAACCAGGTTTCTGATGGAAGCTACAAGTAATACTGAGCTTCCACAAGAACACACTGGGACAAAATAAGATAAAATAAGATAAAATAAGAAAAAAAGTCATGAGCAAGCTCAGTATAACAAGAAGAATAGACAATAGAGACAATAAAGAATTTTAAAAAGACAATAACTTTTTATATATAACTTTTTAGTTGCATATATATTGTAACCTTCTGAGTACCAATGGGGTGAAAAATGACCCCAGGTATTTCTCGGCAAAAGTCAGCCAAAACTATTACAATGTAAAAACATGAAACACTGATCTACATTTTGGCAACCGGAAAGTGAATCGACATTGTACTAGGCCATGAAATCCGCAAAATACAAAAATGTAAAATACAGGTGCTGAATGCAAATACCTTCATAGAAATACACTATACTGCTAAAAGTATTCTCTCACCTGCCTTTATACTCATATGAACTGACATCCCATTCTTAATGTCTGCGTGTATTTATGGGAACTTTTGATCATTCTTCCAGAAGCACATTTGTGAGGTCAGACACTGTTGGATGAGGAGGCCTGGCTCGCAGTCTCCGCTGTAATTCATCCCAAAGGTGGTCTAACTGGTTGAAGTCTAGGACCAGTCAAGTTCTTCCACACCAAACTCGCTTATTCATGTCTTCACAGACCTCGCTTTGCGCACTGATACACAGTCTTGTT
This sequence comes from Nannopetersius ansorgii, assembly GCA_037974605.1. Classification (NCBI taxonomy): domain Eukaryota; kingdom Metazoa; phylum Chordata; class Actinopteri; order Characiformes; family Alestidae; genus Nannopetersius; species Nannopetersius ansorgii. The sequence goes on from JBBPDE010009463.1 coordinate 9,104, forward strand.
GGAACAGGAAGGGGCCGTCCCCAAACTCCCCAAACTGTTTCCACAAAGTTGGGAGCATGAAAGTGTCCAAAATCTCTTGGTGTGCTGAAGCATTCAGAGTTCCTTTCATTGGAACTAAGGGGCCAAGCCCAGCTCCTGAAAAACAACCCCACATCATAATCCCCCCTCCACCAAACTTCACACTTCAGATAAGTACTGTTCTCCTGGCAATCACCAAACCCAGATTCATCCATCAGATTGCGAGATGGAGAAGTGCGATTTATCACTCAAGAGAATGCCTCCACTGCTCTCCACTGCTGTCGTTCCCAATCGCTTTAGTAGTGAGGAAAGTTCACTAATGGACTTGTTGCACAGGTGACATCCGATCACGGTCCCTCCTGAGAGCAACCCATTCTCACAAATGTTTTTAGAAGCAGTCTGCATGCCTATGTGAAGTTATACACCTGTGGCCATGAAGTGATCGGAACGTCTGAATTTAATATAATTATTATTTAATTAACGATTCTGTAATTTGGGAGCCACAACACTGAAAGATCTACCACCCATTGAAAATAATCGAAATTTGGGGGCTTTAAGATTACGACAGTCTCAACATACAACGTTTCCAGTTACAATGCTCACTCCGATAAAACGTAAAAAAATTTATGAGTGTTTCAGCTTGTGCCATTAGCAATATGCTTACGGACTATGTGGCGAACTGGTTTGGTTGCATGCAGCAGAAGAATGCACTAACACAGCATATGAGTCCCCAATAGAGTACAGTGTACAAGTACAGTATACTTATGTCCTTTTCTTTTTCTTAGTTGTGCTTTTATGTTCTAGATCATGATTTTACAACTGTGTTCAGATAGATACATAATAATAATAATAAAAATACATTTGATTTATAACGAACTTTTCATTAGCAAATCTCAAAGTGCTGAGGCTAGTGTGTGTTTCAACTTACACCAAAATGTGTGTTACGCCACTGTCGTAGGAACGGAGAATATGAGTATATGTATATGAGAATATATATATGGGCATATGAGTGAAGTAGTTCGGTAAAGTAATGGGTTGCAGAACCATGAGGAGTTTAACAGATAATGAGAAGCATTATCTGGTCTGAGTAGCCTGTGAAGTGTCTGGAAAAGTTGAGATGAGAACAATAGAGTTTTGCAGGATAAATGATTCGATTTTGCTTTCTGAAAGAATCAAAACAAGAGGTCCTCCCGTATCTTCTTTTCAGCTCGAAAGCACAGAACTCCTGGCACTTCATTGCGAGATGATTTGCTATTCAGAATTTTGTTTTAAAGGCAATTAGTCTTTAATTTAGTTCATAATCAAATGGAAATTTATTGAGTCAAGAAGCGTGCACTTTACCAACCCGCGAGAAACACTAACAGCCATGAGCACAGACTCGAAATACAGCCGAGTCCATTAAAGCTTCACGGCATTGTGGAGCATCGGACTCTTAGAGGGAATAAATCCTCACCCCATTCAAGCCACAGAACGGATGAAATAGAATCAGTATATTCACACTTTTAAAGAAAAAAGCAGGTCAGGCTCGCTGAGATCAGCGATACTAACAAGTGTGAATATTAAACAGTTACAGACACACAACTTGGCAAGTGTTCTGGAAACAATTTACACATGTTCATCATATAATAATGTTTTTTAATTAGTTTCTACTTATCACTTCTTTTTATTGCCAACCCAACCAATCTCTCTCTCTCTCTCTCTCTCTCTCTCTCTCTCTCTCTTATTGCCCTGTCATGCTTCTGTTCTTTTTCCATGCTCTCTCTCTCTTTCTCTCTTTCTATACCTCTCTGTTTTACTACTCTCTCATTCTTCTGTTTCTCAGTTTCTCACTCTTTCTCTTCTTAGTCATTTTTCTCTCCCTTCTTGCTCGGTGTCCTCTCTCACTCGCTCTCTCTTCCTACTCTTTCTCCCTCTTTTGCTTTTTTCCCTCACTGGTTATCTGTCTCTTGCTTTCTCTATCTTTCTCTTACTTATTTTTACTTATTTTCTCACCCTTTTTAGTCTTGCCAGATTCTCTCTCTCTTCTTGCTCTGTCTGTCTTCTATTGCTCTCATTATTCTTTCTGTCCGTCTTTCTTCATTTCTTTCTTATGTTTGTACTGTCTCCTTCTCCATCATCTCTTTCCCCTAAAGCTCTCTTTTCTTTTTCTCTCTCTTTTTTTTGCTTTCTTCCTTTTCTCTCTCTCTCTCTCTCTCTCTCTCTCTCTCTCTCTCTCTCTCTCTCTCTC
>JBBPDE010009552.1:0-11343 GCA_037974605.1 Nannopetersius ansorgii
GTAAAGTGCGTATCTGCGCTCAGTGATATCTTGTATGAAATGTTTGGATATATAATTTAAAAATAGTAGAATAATGAGTATATATTTAGGGTGGCTTGGGATCATTTGGGGGGGGCACTTCAGACCTTCAGCAGAAAATGAGCCATTTTAATCTAGATTAATCTAGATTCATTCCAAGATTACAGTGAGATTAATCTAGATTAAAAAAAATTAATCTATGGCCACCCTTAATATATATAAATATAACTCTGAATACTTTAATTCTGGGAAAATAAGCAAAACACAAAGTAAATATCTATCAGATGTTCTTCAAGCCTAAATTAATTATTAAGATAATCCATATTTGCTGCGGCAGCAACAATAATTTCTCTCCTTGCAGCTGCACTGAAACAGCATGTGTGGTGATGCAACAGAAACCCCACCACCACACCCCCAAGAAAGACTGCCCTTATAAAGCTGCAGGCTCAGTGATCAGGTGTCAGTCTGGCCGGCTGTCACCAGACTCAGCAACTGTATGTGAACAAAGATAATTATGAGTGTTTGTACATAAGCTGTTGTAGATAACACTTCATACCTTATTTGCCTTCCTACTATATTCAGTAATTCATCATCTGATAAACTGGTCTAATTAGACAACTTATGTAAACGTGTCAATCAAAATGATGTATTCATCATCACAGGCACATATTTATGTTTACTTATTAATCGATAACTAATAAAGAACACATAAACTAATAAAGAACCCTTGGTCTCATTTTAAAAGTTTTAAATGAATATTGATTGTATAACATGTATTTACATGTTATACAATCAATATTCATTTAAAACTTTTAAAATGAGACCAAGGCTTCCATGTGACTATCCAGTTTAAAAGATGTTACTCAAGCTGCAGGTAATCCAACCTACACACATGTAAGTTTTGAAGTACATCTCAAATGTAATTAAAACATCAAGCTTAAAGCAAAATCTACAAATGAATAATAAAGTCTATCAGAAATGATGCAGTATTTCTTCAACAAGTCATCAATGAACAACTTTGCCTCTGGGGAAGGGGGGTTGGGGAAACACCAAACAAAGATCCGGCAGGGTGGTTCCCAGTCAATTCACCTTAACAATTCATGACAAAAGAAAATTTCAGAAGGTAAAATGCCTTCCAAATGAGGAGTACTTGTTTAGGATTAGATATTCATCGGGTCATTAGCTGGACCGAAGAACAACATACATAGAAGGAACCCCAATACTCACCAGAAAATGATTACAAATATGCTGTTTTTTTCTGGCTCTCTCACACTCAGCACTCCTTTCCTCCACCCTGACTAGACTGTTCCAGCAATGACTGGAATGAAGCTTTAAAAGCAAAATAGACCAGCTAAGCTTTCAGTATATTTGCTGGTATGCTAGTGTGATGTCATTTAGGTGCCTACCCAAACCGCTGAGGTTTGATCTCATTCGGAGTTTTATTTACTTAACAAATCGCCCACTGGACCACTAAACCTACCGATATACCTGTGTAACAGCTTTATCTGAATAAACACAACAAAATGCAATGAAGGCAGTGAAACGACACTAAACTGTGTATGGTGCGACACCAGAACCCCTAACGAGCTAGCCCCTAACACACTGTCGTAACGACAACAGCGGGTTTTCAGGACGGTTTGAGGGTCGTAGAGCCCCGGGGAGTCAGTCAAGGGGTTAGCTTGTTGGCTAACACGGTAGCTGACTGAGGGAAGGACAAACCACCGGCGGTTTACATGTCAACATACCTCCAACAGCGTCGCAGACTTTTCCTCCATCAACCCGAGGGACAAAAATATTCCAAACCTCTAGACGGTTTTAGTCGGCACTTCTCGTTGCGCCCTTCTCGGAGCATCCCCTCCTCGGCAACGGCTCAAGCACCCCAACCGGCCGAGCGCTTGCGTCACGCGCACCTGCCCCTTCCTCCCGCACAGCCCGGACCACTGACGGTCTCACACCCGCCTACGGCCCGAGTAGCGTCAAATAAAACAAAAAATCAGAAATATAAAACAAGACCTTAAAAAATACAGATCAACAAAATACAAAAAATTACATTAAAGTAAACAAAAGTAAAACAAACAAACAAACATCTGAGAGAGCAAAAAAGGACGGGCAAAATAAGTCAAATTACATTAGGCCAACATAACATTACAAACTATAAACAAAACCAGTAAGCAAAGACAAATTAATGTAAAATGTAACAAATTAATACATTAATAATAAAAAATATTCAAGAAGTACATTCAAAATAAATAAAATCATTGACTGTGCGATGAATGAATCTATGAAGACACATGTAAGAATCACTCCGGCAACAGCGCCATCTAGTGGTTACTGGTCTGGTTGTTTATATTACAGTGGAAGTTATAGAGTGCAGCCATCGTTCTGAAAGCAGTCTTGGTTTAACTTTCCATTGCACAGTATATTTCGACACAAAAAAGCACTCACTGAAGAAAATAAATTAATATTGTTAACGAAATTAAATAAAATTAACAGTCAAAGGAAATTAATTGTGAACGTCTAAAACCCAGACAGATAGGTCAGCCATTCCTCAAACTGGAAGTCAATGAATGGGTGGAAGAATATCTAATAGGCCAATGAATATTAGTGACACCTGAGATATATTTAGTCGTGTCAACACAGGCATGACTCGGTAACCTCATGTCTTTCCAGCAACGGCAGCTCTGTAACGGGTCTAAATTTGGCGGTCCCTGACACGAATAGCCTCACTCTCCATTTCACTTTGAGAGAGTCGTAGCACGGCGTATCAGTGCTGTGTTTTTCCAACAAACAGGCAGCCTGAAGAGCATGCCCGTATGTATAGATAGACTGTAAATAGTGGAGAGAAAGAGGAGTCCTTCGGTCGAACCAGCTCACTTATCGGGGCCATCGAGGAGAAAGATGACCGTCACTTATTCGAGCAAAGTGGCCAACGCCACTTTCTTCGGTTTCCACAGGTTGCTGGTGCGCTGGAGGGGGAGCATTTATAAACTGCTCTATCGCGAGTTTCTCGTCTTTGCTCTACTCTATTCCATCCTCAGTGTCGTGTACAGGTAACGAAATGAAAAACAAACAAACAAATGTAATCATTTATTTATAGTCGTCCTAAAAGTTATTTGCCTGAGGTTTGATCACCACGTTTTAAATATTAGGTATACAGGATATCGATTTTATTGTTTTTTATAGATTTTTGTTGTCATTTCACTATTTAATCTGAATTTTTAAATTTGGCTCTGACTTTGTGTTTTAGGTGTGTGCTTACGGACCCTCAGAAACGACTCTTTGAGAAATTATCCATTTACTGTGACAGATATGCGGAACAGATCCCGGTCACTTTTGTACTTGGTAAGAGGCTTTTGGGAACTGTCCCTACTATGGGACATCTCTGATCTCTGCTGTAGAGTGAGCTGTAAGGAGTCTTATGGGACACAGGCGATTCTGTGAATTTACACAGTTTTCTAAACTAGAAACAGTATGATGTTGACTGTATGATGATGAGGGATTGTGTTACAGTATTTCATAACGTACTGCACTTATTTGGTATTGTATTTTAATGTAGTATTTTTAATACTAAACATCTACATGTTTCAGAGACCCAGTAGAGAATGCCTGTAAATAACAACCACCACTGTGTAGTGACTGCAGAAACAGCATAGTAACAAGCTAACAAGCTACATTGTTATTTTACTCATTTATTTTACCAGTTGCTTGATTTTTCATTCATAAACCTTGTTTTGTGAGTGTTGGAAAACTCTGTATAACAGTTGACACTTTTCTATGCAAAGCCATTTTCAATACTAATGGTGGCACTGCTATTTTGTTGATGCATTTAGTCCATTCCCACTTATTTAAAATCCTTTTTGAATTATGATGTATAAATTCTTAGTGAATTATTAATATTATGATGTTAAATTTTTACCATGTTGCCTGGCCTTCCATTCTTGTTAACATCATATGAGTAGACATGCAATGTCAGCGAGAGCATTATTTATAGACACCAAGAATGTCAGTGCAATTGGAATTATATATTCTTTGTGTAAATTGATGGTGTTATGCTGATTGTGACAGATATTTTATTTTTTTAACTCTGAAATTATGCCTGTAGTCAGAAAGTCATTGTCAGCTGTTAAATGAGTTTTGTCAGCGAAATAACAAGTTAATAAAGGGTGCCCAGTGGACAGCTTGTCCAGTGTATAGTGGCAAACATGTGAACAAGTTTAAAATCTCATGACTACAGAAAAATTATTTTGACCCATCATACTCACATCCTAACCAGAAACATAGTCAGTCAGTCAGACATATTTGGTGTCTGAAGTAGGCATTATTAGCTTTAGAGGCTAATGTAGTAAAGATTTAGTCCACGACTGTTACAGCTTTAGTTCTAATCATAATATTCAAAATGTGCTCAAAAAACACACTTCCAAGTTAATGCAAATAATATGGATTTTTTTTGCTATGAAGCTTGCAAAACCCATTCCTAGTTTTATCTACAGCTTGTAACAGACATAACATATTGTATATATACTTGTATATATCATTTCTAGAATAATTCTTTCAGCACAGACCTGCTGCTGTTCATTGTCTGGCTGGAACCCAGTCTGAAGGCCTAAATAAAGGTAGAGCTGCTGAGAGAACACAGAGAAAACCATTTTGATTCCAAATTTCCTTTTACGAATTTAGTTTATTAATAATGAAATGAGAGAACTTCAGTACTTGTATAATTTAAATACAAACATGATTCTGTTGAATAAAAATTAGCTAAAAATTACAGACATGTATTTGGTTTAGAGAATTATAGCCTGAGGTTCCCCTGTTTTTGCATTATTTTCATTAGTGTAACGGCAAAAGCTGAAGAAACAAACTTCAGAAAACAAACTTGTCTTTGCTGATTAATGACATTTTCCTATAAACCATTCCTTGAATGAAGCAAATAGGTAAATAATGGCTGTGGTAAAAATGATTCAACAAATGTGATAAAATACCCTTTTTAATCTGAGCAACTATTTTAATTCTTGTCATGAAAATCTCATTTTAAAGATCTATGAGAGAATGTGCATAAATCATTTTGTGAAGGGCAACTGTTGGAGCATTACTATAAGTTGAACTTACAGAGTTCATTCTGTTCACTGCATCAGGAATACCAACCATATAGATGTATTTTGCAGGTTTGGATGGATGGGGTAGAGGGGGACTGATGAATTGTGCAGTAAAAGATGGGCTTCAGGCAGTAAACCTGCATGTATATGATGCATGTTTCAGATAAATTTACCAATAAACTAGCAAGTAATTGCAGGTTCTGTTCTGGTTCTGGTTCTCTGACACTATATATGATTTGTCCAAACTTGTATTGACACTACAGGGTTCTATGTAACACTAGTGGTGAATCGCTGGTGGAACCAATTTCAGAACCTGCCATGGCCAGACCGGCTCATGTTCCTCATCTCCAGCTGTGTCCAAGGCCGAGACGAGCAGGGGAGACTGCTGCGTCGCACGCTAATGCGCTACGTCAACCTTACCTCTCTGCTAATCTTCCGCTCAGTTAGCACCGCCGTCTGTAAGCGTTTCCCTACCATTAATCACGTAGTGGAAGCAGGTAAGCAAAAATCATGATATTTTTCTTTTCTTTCCAGCTGTGACTTTACCATACATTTATCACTGTAATAGAAAGAGCAGCAAGGGGTCAGCAGCAAGAAGTCTGAGTAAGACTGCTGTGTAAGAGAAGTACTAATACTAATAATAATATATATATATATATACTTGTAAACAGTATTCATTCATTACAGCTAACCACACAATCCTCTATGTAACCTCTATTTGTCTGTTTTTCCAAAGTGTATAGATTGCTAATTCCCTTACCCCACAAACAAGTTACACCAATTATAGATTTAACATCAATTAGTCCAGAGTAAAACCCAGCCTGCATTAGGCACAAAACCTAGGAATAGGAGAATAGGAGGAATGCTTACACAACAAATGACTAAAGAATTTTCTAAGCCTTAGCCAAATGCCAAATGTGTACAGTAATCCCCGCTTTTCATGGGGGGTTACGTTCCAGACCCTAAATATGCCCCAGATATGCTCCCAGAACACTTTAATTTCATTTTAAACAAAGTTTAATGCATTACCCTTAAAGAAAATGTAAAGGTAAACATGTATTTGTCTATTTTAATGTAATTTACAGTAATAAAAATGCAGGGCTGTAAGGACAAAATGAAAAACTAGAAACACTGAGACGATCCATGGGGAAATTCTGGTTTGGAGCGCCACAGGCAACAGCAGCAGCAACGAGAAATCAATAATCACAATCAGAAAACTTTATTGATCACAGGGGGAAATGCTTATAAACTGTTAGCATTATCAGTTAGCATTAACAGCGCATGTTAGCATTAGCAGCGTGACAAAGACATTGAAATAACTCTTCCCACAGGTTTAGACAGGGCACAGCTAATACTAATTAAACTGAGATAACTGTTGAAAATTGGTGAACAACATTAAAATAAAAGGACAAAATTACAGGTAGGTCAGCTGTTAAGGAGTCGGACTCCGTAGTGACAGATGCTCTGCAGAGATGGCAGCAGAGTCCTGATGATCTTCTCTGCAGTTGTTACCACTCTCTGCAGGCGTTTGCGGTCCATAGCAGTGATACAGCTGGTCAATGTGCTCTCTACAATGCAGCTGTAGAAGTTGTTGAGGATCTTGGTTGACATACCAAGACACTGTTGAGCAGTCACTGTTGAGCCTTCTTGACCAGTTGTGTGATGTTCAGTTTTACCCTCTGAACACCCTCTCCACTTCAAGCTTCCGGATAAATAGTGGCTGGTGAGACCTCCTCTTCTTCCTCATATCATCTCCTTTGTCTTGTCAGTGTTAAAGGTGAGGTTGTTGTCCTCACCATGACACCAGGCCGGCCACCTCTCTTCTATAAGCCACTTTCATGAACTTTAGGATGATGTTGTCTTTGTTGGAGGCGTCATGGGTGAACATGGTTTAGAGGATGGGACTGAGGACACAACCCAGTGGAATACCAGTGTTTGTGGTGATGCTGGCTGAAGTCCTGTTATGGATCCTGACAGACTGAGGCCTGCCAAAAAGTCACAGAGGGTGGGGTGCAGGCCGAGTATGGCCAGTTTGTGGGTGTTTGTGGGGGAAGACCATGTTGAAGGTGGAGCTGTAGTCAACAAAGAGTCTTTGTAGGAGTAGGAGAGGGAATAGTGAAGGGCAGTAGCGATGGCATCTGATGTGGATAAGGTGACCACCTCCAGACAGACAAAATGTGGGACAAGTACCAAGTTTAAGTGGGATAATGTGGGACATGCGTAAAACCTTAAAGCTTAAGATATAATGTCTATACATTTAACTAAGAAACATTAATTATTGCCCTTCAGTCAAAAGATTAAGACACTTCCTGAGCCAGAAATAGCCCAAAGTAGGCTACAGTTAAAGGCATAAGCCTATACAAGTCAGAACACTTTTGCAACCTCTTAACTTTATTAGAAAAGACTAAATTAGACTGTCCAGAGGACCAGGCATTATACAACTAAAAGTATGTTCTTACTTTTGATCACATTAAAATAAAAATTGAAAAGGCACAAAAATATCAGGACTGGCCTATATAAGTTCAACAAAATATTACAGTATGCATAGGCATGTTTCAGTGCAAAATATGAAGGCCTAGCCAATACAAAGTTTTAGCAATTTCTGCTCAACATGGGCTATTATTAAGGCCTTGCAATTCAGTGCAAAAAAGGTTTTGATTACAACAGCCATTTGGAATGAAAAAAAAAATATTCTTCCACCAAACACACACATATTTTGCCTATGTGTCAGTATCCAGATGGTAGCAGGCCACCAGCATTTCCCAGAACCATGGATAGCACTTTTCTGAAACACAGGAGTAGCAGAAAACCAACCAAATATTAAAAACTGGTGTAGTAATATGATTACACAAATATACTAGGCTATATAGGCTATTCTAAATTTTTCCACAAAGAATAGGCTATTCATCTTACCTTAATTTTTCTTCTTGAATTTATACTTTTTGTCTGACCGCACTGCTTCCAGTAGGGTTTTCTCTTGCAATGAGTAGCTGTAGAAATCCACTCAGCTATATCCAAAGTTGTTCTTGACTTGAATCTCACTCTTGATAAGGTCCACAGAGCACCGGTTTCGCTGGTCAGTCCATGCTGCAGTCATCAGGGAACACTCTTTCCACAGGGATGCTGAAGAGAAAGGATCCAAGTACAGACAAATTTGGTGTGTTTGTGCCGTGAAGCAATGCTGACCACTTCTCCACAACAGGAACTGCTCTCTTTACAACCTCCTGCTGGGGTGGCAAAGTCACACAGTACTCTTCATAGAGTTCATCCATGTTTAGTTTATCCTTCATCTGGAGGATCTCCATCACATCACAGAGGTTGGAGAATCTGAATTCACTCTTGAGCCCTAACTCTGCCACATGCTTGTGAAAGCTGTATGAGAAGTCATAATGTTTTTCAATGTAGCTCAGTGAAGTACTGTAGAAATTAGACAAGTCCTGCTTGACTGCTGGAGAAGAGCACTGGTCTCAACTCCAAAAAAGGAGTCTGCCTGTCTCTGCTAGAGCTTTCTCTGAAGAGTGGAGAGAATGTCATATAACTCACACACAGTTACATTGTCTTCCTCCAACAGCAGAATTATATCATGGAATATATTTAGTGCATTGTGAAGAAAGGACAGATAGACCTGTAACTCAAGAGGGAGCCCATCACTGTGCTGATCCTTTTCAAAAAGCTTCCATAGCACTTTTGGACAATGTTCCTCTCCTAGTGACAGAAAGTAGGCCTTAACTGCAGGCCAGCTGGCATGAAGCCTTGAGACAGCAGGCCATATACTCAGCCATCTTGAAGGCACATGCCTCAGTAAAGCATGAGTCTTGATCAACAAATTCAAACAATGAGTTCAGTTCTTCTGTGCACTTTGCAGATGATGAGAAGTGACTGTAAATCTTGTTAATTGCACATTCAATATCAATGTCCAGTCTGTCTGCAGCATATTTTGCACCGTTATGCACAATATGAGCCATGCAGTTAGCCTTAATAATGCCTGCATTATCTACTCTGCAGTGTAAGCAGAGATCATCTCCAGTCGTAGACCATTTTCTTTAAGTTTACTTGTTATCTGGTGGTGAATTGATTCTGACGTCTCTGCGCTATCAAGAACGCTGTTCATTAACCCAAACTCAGGGATCCAGTATCTCACTGCCAGTGGGAAAAGCTTGGTGCTGCCGTGGTTGGAAGCATCTGATGCCACTGAAAAAAACGGTGCGTGCGTTCCACCCACAAGCAGAGGTGATGTCAGTTCTTGTGCATATTTTTCCACTGAGACCGGAGCAAGAAAATTGGCTATGATGGATGCTGCTTTGGTGCGGCCACACAACATTTTTTTTGCTATCTCGGAGTCTGGAAATATGACTGGAGCTAATTTGTTACTGCAGTCGGTTGAGCGGCAGAAACTTTGTCAAGCTGGGGGTCATTTGATTTAACAAAAAAAGGTTGCACTGATTTGCATGTCTCTTGTTGTCGCATTCTAATTCGGTGAGACTCACGTGAACCATGTCGCTTCACATCATAAATTCCACCCCCACAGAGAAACTGCTTTTACACAAAGTGCAAAAAGCTCTTTCTGTTTCGCCATCTTTTGGTCTTAACCAAGAGTATGTTGCTGCCCATTCGCTGCTGAAACGACATCTTCTCTTTTTCGTGGCCACACTGGCCATGGCTGCCTATGCTGACCGAACAGTTCGCTCTCACATTTGAGATTAGCCCCGTGCGAATTCAACTCGCGCAGTAGCCTACTGCACAGGGGCACTGATCTGTAAACACAACCCTTAAGCGTTGTTATGAGGCTTACGCTCTGTTCAGGTATTCTAGAGATCAGTACTCATTGGCAGTGCTGCAAATAAGCCTGATCCACAGATGTGTCTCCGTGTTTATTTTCAGTCAGGTAGGTTAATGAAAAAGCGGGACAAAATGCTCAATTTGCAAGAGGCGTGAAATAGGGTGAAATTGCTGTACAGCGCAACGTAAACCGGGACAGGTGGTCACTCTAGATGTGGACCTGTTGGACTACAGGCATACTGCAGGAGGTCCAGAGTGACTGGAATGTTGCTCTGTATTTAGGCCAGCACCACTCTTTCAAAACACTTTGCGATGGTTGTAGTGAATTCTACTGGTCTGCAGTGATTTAGGCAGGTGGCTGGGCTTTTCTTGGGTAGAGGGACAATGGTTGTGGTCTTGAAGCAGGTGAGAATGGTGCTCTGGCTGAGGTAAAGGTTAAAGATGGAGGTGAAAACATCAGCCAGATCGTTGGCACACACTTGTTGCAGGGGTTGATCTTCCACAGTGTTTTCTGTACCTGGTCTATTGAAACCTTCGGCAGGGGGGAGGGGGTTCAGTGATCTGGGTGCTCTGGAAAATCTCAGAAGTCTGTGAGGTCTCAGAAGTCTGGAAGGTCTCAAAGCGGGTGTAGAACATGTTGAGATCACACAGCAGGCTGCCTGCAGAGCTGATGGTGGTGGTGGTGGCCCTATATTTGGTGACATTCTGCAGGAATGAAGAATAGAAGCCATCCAGCTTCTCTCTTTACTGTCTCTTGGCCGCTGTGATGGCTTTTCCTACTTTGCAGCCTTGTACTTTGTTTCATTACCTGATCTGAATGCAAGGGAGCGAGTATGCAGCATAAGTCCTACCTGACTGTTGACCCACAGCTTCTGATTGGGGACCTTTCTGACTTGTGTGGTGGGTACAATATTGTCAACACAAGTGCTGATATACCCAGTTACATACTCAACACAGTCCTGTATGTTGACAGAACAGCCCTACATGATGGCTGCAGTTTTAAAACAGTCCTGCAGGATCCTCTAAGTCTCTGGGGTCCAGAGTTTGACAGGTTTGGTGACAGAGTCTGTCTTTAAGCCAGGTACACGAACAGAAAGATGTGGTCTGACTGGCCAAAGTCAAAGTCAAAGTGAACCTTATTGTCATTTCACCGTGTACAAGTATACAGGGGAAACGAAATGGCAAGAGCTCTGTATCTGCAGTATATACACAAATACTTATAAGAAATAAGATTTAGAAATAAAAAATTAGAATTAATATAGGCAGACAAGACAAAACATTGCGCAAGACAAATAGTGCAATCAGACAGTATATAGTAATCTATATCTCTATGGTATGTGTAATGATACGAAATAAGGGATCCAAAATGCAGAAAGTACAAAAATAAAGATTTAATATAATCCACAAGCCAAAAAGGGTAATCCAAGAACGAGCAGGGTCAAAACCAGAAAAA
>JBBPDE010009585.1:0-11341 GCA_037974605.1 Nannopetersius ansorgii
CACACACACACACACACACACACACACACACACACACACACACACACACACACACACACACACACACACACAAGCTGTAGATTATATTTAGTAAATTTAGTGGCCAGTCTCCGAAATACCCACAGAAAGATTAATGTGAAATTGCATTAAGTTGATTCCAGGCTTAAAAGTATACAGGGCCATTTCTGAACATTTCTAAGGCATACACAGCGTAAGCAGCATACAATTTATGGAGCTCCCACCACATTTATATTATTTTGGGGGAAAAATACAATAAAATGTCTTATGGTATAGCATAGTGAATAATAAACCAATCACCCACAACATTAAAGCCACTGGTGAAGATAATAATATTGATTATACGTGGGTTTTACTAGACAGCGAGTAAGCAGTCTTGAAATGTGTTAGAAGCAGGTAAAATGGGCATAAGGATTTTTGTGACTTTGACATGGGTTAAACTGTTACAGCTAGACAACCAGTCATAGCATTTCCAAAACAGCAGGTATTGAGGGTCGTTGCTATATTCAGTGATATGAACCTAGCAAAAGTGGTCAGAGGGAGGAACACCAGTGAACTGGCAATAGGGTCATGATCACCCAGTGCTTACAGATTTGTGTAGGGTGTGAAGATTGGCCTGTCTGATCTTACAGATAAGCTACTGCAACTCAAAAGGTGTCTGAACACAGGGCATCATAGCTCACTGACCCCCTGTCCACTACCAAAAGCACATGCAATGGCATATGAGCATGGGAACTTTAGCATGGAAGAAGGTGGATGGGTCTGATGAATCATGTGGATAGCTGGATGTATACATTGCTGATTGGAGAAGAAATGACAAAAGATGGTGTATGCAAAGGAGGCAAGCTGGAGGAGGCAGTTTGATGCTCTGGGCAATGCTCTGCCAAAAACCTTGGCTGTTGACATTCATGTGAATGTCACTGTAATACATACCAGCTACCTAGGCATTACTGCATAGGCCTGTCACAACAACAAATTTTGCTGGATGATAAATTGTCCCAGAAATTATTCGATAAACGATAATATTTTAGACCATTTTGAATTGACGTAATGATAATGGCATAATAATACAAGTACACCCTTTCAAAGAACAATTCACTTTTAACACTGAGACTGCAAGACATTTTTAATATCCAAAATAAATTAACAAAACAAGAAAAAACAATAAATAAATTGACTGCCAGTCTTTGTTAACAAAAATGCACTTGAACAAAAACTAAACAAAACCAAAAACAATAAATAAATGGGATTATGAAGTCTCTGTAAACAAAAGCACCCTTAAAATAATAAACATTAGGCTCAGACAGGGAATACAGAGTCAAGACTTTTGTAAACAAAAAATGCTAACTAACAACAAAACACTGTTGCCTCAACAAGCCATATGCAAATCGTAGCTACTGTAGTCTGGCAAATTCCAAGCAAGAAATACCAACCGACTTTGTGTGGCTTAGGACAGGATCTCTCAGAAGTAGCAATACGTCCAGCTGTGCTAAACATTCTCTCGGAGCTGGTGCTTGTTGCACAAATGCACATGTATTTTCAAGCCAAGGTGGCGATTAAAGGATATCTTCTTTGACTGTCGTGCCACCACATCAAGGGATCACACAAAGCATCAAGTACATCTTCTTGGAGGAACTTGTTCAGCTCTGCATCAGTATGTACTCCTTTTGGAAATGTAGCATGGTCCTGACATGCGAGATGAGCTCTTCTGTTTTGAGGAAGGTCACTCAGCCTCTTCTTGGTGGGTGTGGCAGCAGTAGGTTTATCCACTGGCACATTCTCCACTTCCTTCTGGCTCTTTTAAATGGCACAAGCTGATGTTTGATATCATCCAATGCTCCTACCTCCTCCATGCTGCCACGATACCTTGGATCCAAGATAGAGGCCTTTCTCAGGATGCCTTGGGTTGCAGGTGAGCCGTATTTTTTAGTCAGTACCCTGCACATGTGTTGTTTAATACTGCCTGTCAGTGCAGTGTCATCGGAGCCTGGAGAGAGAAGGTCGGCTTTAATTAGTTCCAGCACAGGCTTAGCTGAGGACACTGTGATGTATTTTTCCCCTGTAAAGTCTGTAAAGTCAGCCAGTGGTTTCATTGCTGTGTTGATAGACTCCAACACAGAAATATCCTGCCAGGTTGGGTTGAGGTGGCCATGTTTTCTGTCTTCAACTAGGACACGTCTAATGGCTGAGAGTTGCTCCAAGACCCTCTCTACCATCTTCTGCCTACTGCCCCATCGTGTGACAGCATCCTGTAGGAAAGATAACAATATTGTTCTTCAAATACCTGGTTTGGCTCTTTTTACTTCAGTAGATTAAATCAGGTGTGTTGATCATGGAATGTTATTTATTCACCCAATGACTGGAGGCACCTGGTGAAACCTGGAGCAAAACCTGTGTTCTTCTAACCAGCTCACAAAATATTCACTACTTTATAGAAAAAAAGAAATCTTCATACTTTTTACTGCTTGCTTGTTTGTTTGCATTTATTCTAATATTAAGTTGTGTTTTTGCTGGCAGAAAGAAGCCCACTGCTGATGCAAATGACTTCAAACAGTTTGCACAGGAGCCTAATACTTTTGCACAGGACTGCACTTCTTTTTTACATATCCATTATTTATCATTATTAGTTTGTATGTTATATTATTTTATATGCCAGTGCAATACAGTCTCAATGAAATTATACAGGTTTTCCTACAGGTCTATAGGCTACTATGAAATAACTTAAAATATTTTGTGTTGCAAATTAAGACGATTATTAAAAATAACCAAACTCTACTCACCAGTATTAGACTGTGTTGGGGGAGACTAGCCTCACTCTGTGCCTCCCTCAGGTTTCTCCTCTTACGCCAGCTGAGGTTAAAGGCGTTGACCAAACTTTTACAGAGTTCTGTGGCACGCGCTGTCCGATCTTTGTCACTGTCCAAACCATGGGACACAGCAACATGGAGGTTGTGACCAAAGCAATTGAGCCATGGCCAGCCAAGATTCCTTATCACAGCAACAATGTTAGCACCATTGTCTGTAGTGACAAACTAATTTGTGCTCATCCAGTCCTCAGTCTGATAAAGCAGCCTTCAGGTTTTCTCCAAGGGTGTCAGCAGTATGATTATCTGGGACATATCTGGTCTTTAAACACTGTAATGGTCAAGCTCATATATGGGTTCATATTTTGAACATGACTACATATCTGTAGCTGCAGAGTAAAATTGGATGTCTTTAATGTCCTAAGTATGTCATGCTCTTTAGCGATTAAGCGAAGTACACTGTTTGTGAGTGCACACCAGTTTGCACTGCCCTGTTCGTAATTTGTTTGTCGTTTAAACGCCTCGATGACTGTGCACTGTCAGGAAGATGGAGATGGCTCATCTGTTGTATTTATTTTGCTACCTGGGAAAACTGCATCAGATGATTATGTTTTAGATGCAGATGCATGTTTGTTGTATTGCCATGTTTAGTTGCTACTGTTTTACAACAAATGCGACATACAGGCTGGCACAGGTTAAGTGGTTCACCATGGTCATTCAGTTTGAATCCAAAGTGCTCCCACACTGAAGCTGTCGCGTTCAGCAAACCAATTCCATCGCTGTTTTTTCCGAATCTCAACTAACATTAGTGTTTTCTCTGCCTTGCAACACTCTGTGGTACGAGACCATGTGGCTGGCAAGTAGCCTGACGGACACAAGAGTTCACGCCTCATTACCCTAAGGAAACGAGAGGGGTCGGTAGAGACCGAATTCTTTTGTCATCAGCGTCTTTGGTAGAGAGAGACACGAGGAAAACAAACAAGCATGCAAATGAAAATTATCGTGGCCGGAAAAAATTATCAACCTCATTTAATTATTGTGCAATTTATTGATTTATCATTTATCACGACATGCCTATTACTGCAGAACAAGTTCAGCACATCATGGAAAACGGTAGTGGCCTATTTCAGCACAATAATGCACTCTGTCACACTGTAAAAACATTCAGGGACAACTAGAAAAAGGTGTTGACTCGGCTTCCATACTGGAGTCCATGCTTCGATAGCTTAGAGAGGTGGTAGTGACATTAGTGACCTGCAAATTATACTAGTCAGGTGATTTTAATTATATGGCTGATTGGTGTATACTGAAGACAAATACTAGAATGATGACCATGTGCAGCTGAGCAAGCTAGATGAGAAGAATACCCCCAAAGGAGGCTGCTTCAACACTTACCCACCGCTGTGAGCAAAGCCCTCAAATGTGTGCATTCACTTACCTTAAAAGAGAAAAGAAAAGAAAAATCAATGATCAGGCATCCAATGATAGAAGCAATTAAATTCACACAGCTGTGCACATATATGATGTGTTTCTTTCTTTAGAGAGAGACAGAATGCTTTTGGAAAACCTTGTTCTGAATCTGACATCAACCACTAAGAAAATAATAATTAAAAATGAAAAGATTAATTGTAATTATAATAGAAGTGCATGCGGTCCATCATGAAAGATTATAATTACCATAGTATTAATTTTCCTAATCCCCACAGTTGGACTGCACACACACACACACACACACACACACACACTGCTTTGCTTGGTTACACGGCATTAGAAAAATCTTTTTAAAAGGATAACGTGTTTATTTCTTCTTAATTCTGCATTATTAAATAGTTAGTACACAAATGGTAAAATAATGGTAAAAATGGTAAAATCGTGTTTTTTTTAAACAACCGGTATGTGTTTATATATACATTTGCATTTTTAAACAAAAAATAAAGAGTTCATATTTAATGCATCTACAACACAAAAATATTTAAGTGAAATACTTTGAGATATTATTTTACAGAGGAAGCTGTGAGTTAAGGCTGTGGCCCACAGTAAATATTTGTAAACACATTCACAACCAATAGGCATTTTTTAAGGGAAAAATAATAACCCCAAAACTTAATACTGTTTTATAACAACACAATACACAAAACTCAAGACATGTTTAGGCTCACCGATCAGTTTGGATTTAGCAAGGAAAATGTGAAATGTTTGCATTTCAGATATTATGTTCCTTGGTTCCTATTGCCACTACTGTAAAGATATCTGAGCAAGTTACAGTAAAATGCAACATTTCACTTCAAATCACTGTGATAAGAGACTTACATTTCAGCTGAGATGTAATGACTGGATAATGGAATAATTTTGACAACTGGCAGAATTCTCATTTAAAGCAGACATTGGCTAATGTACACAGCACAGACGGGAAAGCACAAGTACAAAGGAGCAAAAGTGGGTTATCAGATCCATACAGACAGGGATCAAAGAGGTGGAAGGTGTTTTCCTCTTTACATTTCACTGTTCAATTTCTGTAAGAGATAACTGAGGCCGTCTGGTGTGTGTGCAGACTTTCTCTTCATTCCATATACATTGCTCTCTTTAAGCATGAAGTGTTACAGTTGCCTGGACCTAGGGGTGGGTGATATGACTATAAGAGATTGTGAACACGATATATGTACTGACAAAGCAAAGAGATTGTAGCATAGCCTATATCAGGGGTCGGCAACCCACGGCTCTTTCATCTTTATGTTATGCTCCCTGTGGCTTTTGAAAATAAATAATAATTTATTAATGCCAGCTAACTGGCTATACCTATAACGGCTGCATGTGTCAATTGACGCAGTGCCCAGTTTCACATACACAGTGCCCAATATGTTCGGGCGTCCAATCCTGCAGCTTGCTGGCAGACATCCACGCAAGCTGCAGCCAGCAGACACAGCAAGTGTCGAGTAAACTTTCGACCCAGAGCACATCGTACAACGCCAGTCACAGAATCAGAATCAGAATCATGTTTATTGGCCGAGTATGTGAGCGACACAGACAAGGAATTTGATTGTGGTCGAGGGTGTCTCTCAAGCACAACAGTATAAATGTAAAGATACCTGTCTACATGTGCCTACACCACACCCATATGTCTCTTACAGAGCATGCTTACTACTTCAATAGGCCGATAGACGCGATTCTGATTCTGATGAAATTACATCAATTGACACTGGCAGCCGTTCTAGTTGTTAAGTGTTTACAAATTTGAGTAGTTCCAAATTTGAAGATTATTGTTCTAAATGTTCAAAATGTTTTCTTTGAATAAATAAAATTTCATGAGCAACACACTAGCCTAGTTTTTATACATAGCATAAAAGTAAAAACTAATATATCAAGTGTTATCTTCATTTTAAATGTCAAAAATGATTGTTGGCTCCCAGTGTTTTCTCTTTTGTGGAAACCAGGTCCAAATGGCTCTTTGAGTGTTAAAGGTTGCCAACCCCTGGTCTATTTAGGCTACATTCTATCTTCTTTTTTTTGTTTTGATTTTGTATGCATATTTTAACAATGATTGTACAGCGTCTTTGGGTGACCTGATAGGTGCCTTTTAAATAAAATGTATTATTATTATTATTAGTAGTAGTAGTAGTAGTAGTAGCAGCAGTATTATTATTATTATTATTATTATTATTATTATTATTATTATTATTAATAATAATAATAATAATAATAATAATCTATTGCGGTTCTGATAAATGCTTAAAAACTACGATGGAAAAACATGTTCCTAAGTTGATGGGTTTTTTATAAACACATTTCAGACACAAGGTTGCACAAGGTTCCATTTTAATATTTTTTATTTTTCGTTCTCGTTGATTTGTCGTTCTGAAGTAACCTTAAGTTAGCTGTATTTAGCTTTTAATAAACATGTTGGCAAATTTGCACAAACTGCTTAAAATCTGCTCAGAAATGTTATTTGGCCTAAATGCTGTTTAGTTCTTTAGGACTATATTTTTTTACAAAGGAAAATAGCTTAGTTGTACTGTTCAGTAATTTGCAGAATATTAAAAAAAAATACAATTCAATATAAATACTGTGATAAAATCAAAATCGTGATTTAACTGTAAAAAAAAATTGTGATATGATATCTTGGCCATATCGCATAGCCCATCCTGGACCCTGAGATATTTCTGCCCTAAAATCTGGCAGAAGTATTACTCCACAAATGAGACACCTCTCATTCGACCACCAGTGCTTTAGTGTGCTTTAGTTAGGACCAATCTCTTGGGGGTGGAGTAGTGTTCTCTCAACAAACACTCTTGTTTGTCTTATTACATACAAATCCTTGGCATAGCATAGATGGAAGCCTGTAGAGACCGAAGGCAAGAGATAGAAGACATTGATTGTCACTTAAGTGCTAATGTGCTAATGTGTAGTGTGAAATGTACTGAAAACAGTGAGGGGCTGCTGGACCCTGAGGGAGCTGAAACACAGTGAAAGGTTTCTACATCCTCTAGCTGACTTATCTCTAAATCCTTGATCAATAATTAAGGAGCAGACACACACTAATGAGGCTCTAACAGCCATTTGGGATATAATGCTTCAGCTAGACACCGAGACCTTCCACCCTTATACCTTCAAATATATCAGCCATGGCAAACTATCAATATCAATCAGCATTTTCAGTCTCCATTTTTTCTTCCTTCCACCTCCTTTTGTCAACCCAGTTCTATTTTTCTCAACAGAGAATTTACCCCTAACCAGACTGTGCTACAAACACCTACTACAAAGTCTGTGAAGGACCCCTGAAGAGTATGACTGAGCTCACTTGAGAAACCTCGGGAATAAATAGATCATTTTCTGTATGACCTTTGCAAAGTATGTCTTGACTAGAATACCAAGCATTTTCTTTCTACTGTCTGACTGTGTATCAACCCCCGCCCTGTAATTCTCGACTTGTGTTTGTGCCTGATGATTTGCTTCTGTTTGTTTCTGACTGTATCTCTTTTATAGACTACCTTGCCTGTTCTCTCGACTATTCTTCTGCCTGTTGTGATTCTGCTGTGAACGCTTCACTGACTGTTTTAGCTTATTCTGAACTACGTATCGTGTCCATCCCCCATGTCAATACACCCAGAAAATCTATTGACTGCATTTGGGTTTGTGTAATCCACATTCCTGTAAGTGTGTGAAGATATGAAGGAACAGAGAAATTATGGGTAAGTTCATAGCCAGTCCAGAAAAGTGAACATGTATGTCATGACTCAAGAAACAGCCTGATTGATCACCTCTCTCCAGTTTCACAGCCTCTGGCTCCAAAATGTTTGAATCCAAATCGTCTGGAAAGCTCCACATAGCACATCCATATGTCTTCTAATGGAGGAGTGTGACAGAAGTGCTAAGGACTATAGCTGACCTAATCTATCAAGCTGCCATATTCTCTCTAGGATCTTTCTCTCTTTGATAGACAGTAACGGTGCTCGTTAATCAGAGTGGAATCCTTTTGGATATGCCTGGGTGAGTGTTCATGTTATACAAAGGGTGAAAATACGCACACATCAGCAACTCTGAGAGGTCCTTCCCTCGTTTGGTCCAAACAGTATCTGCTATGTGAGTACACCGGTGGTATGTGTCACAGCAAAATACAGAAGGCAGAAAGAAGATGAAAAGAAACAAGACTAACAAGCATGTCATAGCATCTCCAAAACAGCAGATCATGTGGTATGTCCCCAGTATGCAGTTTTTGCATCTATAAAAAGAGCACCAAAACCACAGCACACCTTCAGAGGCCTTGTGGAGAACATGTCTTGACAGGTCAGAGGTTTTTGGGCAGCACAAAGGGGCACTACATAATATTAGGCAGATGATTTTAATATTGTGGCTGATCATAGTTACCTTTCCAATAAGAGCTCTTCACAAATTCATAGAGTGCTGAAAAACTGTCACTGAAAAGCTGCAATACAGAGTTCTAAACTGCCTCTGGAAGCAATATCAGCAACAACTGTTCATCAGGTGCTTAATTGATTGGGTTTCCTTGGCAGAGCAGCCGTGCACAAGCATTGAAAGGAGCGGAGTAAAACACATATCACTGGAGCAATGGAAACACATTCTCTAAAGTAACAAAGTGTAATTCACCACAAAAGGTTGATCGAATGCATAACAACAGTACGTTAGAAATAAAGCTGGAAATAATGGTTTCTTTTGAACCCCATTATTTCCAGTGTAACTAAATCTTTATTCTACGGTATACAGTGAGACTGTCTTGTCCTGTTTCAGCTGCCAGCTTCCCTTTTGCTGATTCAAAGCGAATCCCTGCAGGTTCCATATTACAAAATCTAGCAGATCTTCAAGAGCGATGCCTTATAACACCAGATCTTTAAGCTACAAGTATGTGTGTGTATGTGTGTGTTTTCTCTGCTGTTAAATTTTTAGCAAAGCTGTAATATACTGCACATGTTTAAGATTACGCAAGAATATTCAACTTCGCAAGAGCGAGTGTTTTAAAGTGCACACATTATCAAGAATATGTTGTCAGGACCATGATTAAGAAGTCTTAGGTAGTAAATATGTACATAAGGATTCTTCCCTATTTGGTATAGAATTGAACTAAATATAGGCAAAAACATTTCTCCGCAATGTTGCCTTGACCAATAAGTATGCTGGCACATCAGTGAAAAGAATCCAAACAATTATCTTTCACAAGTTATCAATTATCTTTCGCTGCCAGGATTAGCTGATTAGCAGATCTGAAGGGGCAGCCTCTATTACTCAAGCATCAAAAGCTTTACATATTTAACTGGATGTGCATTCATTATTAAGGATATTTGTCAAGATGAATTTGAAGGTTAATCTCAAGTGTTCCTGTAAAAGTGTCTGTGCTTTCATACAATCAGCCAAAACCATAGCTGACAAGTATCCTGGTTTAGCCAAAGGAGCTAAGGAAAACAAGGGACAAGTTTGCTTTTGCTGTGGTCTCACTGTGGTCTCATAGGTTATCACACTTTAAAATGCGCAAATAGTAACTGCTAATACTGCTTTTTTAGATTGCAGCTTGTAGTTTTATTGGTATATACAACACATAATTAGCACAGAGGGTTGATTTTGTACACTGACACTTAGGCAGGCTCCCAAAATGCAAACGAAATAGGGCAGCAGCTAAATGGCCCTTATTTACAACAGAAAAACCACTCAAATGAGTGTTTCATTCCAATCTGTTGATAAGTTGAGACATGAAACAACAGATATTTTGTAAAGTATGTAGGTGTGTTTAAATAGTGCAATCAGATGGGTATTTGTCTTTAAAAGGCTGTTTAGACTGGAATGCATTTTTCCATAAATAGTTGAGCTCCATGATAAATGTCTGGGCATTATTTTGTTTTTAATTCTAGAAATAATTTTAGGGTTTTTCCTCATCCTCCCTCCTATTTTTATTAGAATTAGGTTGACAGGTATGAAAATGTATAATGACACATCAAATAGTGTATTTTTAAAATCCCCTATGGTTACTAGAAAAGGGCAAAATACTAATTAAAGACAAACTCTATTTCTATCGCTGATGTCATTTTCTGTTTTGGGGTGTGTGCGTATGTGTTTACTGGAGATTTTCGCATCACTGAGCGGAAATAGTGAGATTGCTGGTCGTGTAGATCCTCCTCTCTGTCCCCCAGCAATTCTTTGAAGAACAAAACAGCCCACATCAGTTCTTCAGAGAACATAGCTTCTGCATTAAATAACAGCACAGAGCAGATTAACAATGATACTAAACCCAGGTGCTGTCTTGCCCAGAACTACGAGAGAAAAATGACAAATGGAAGAGATCAATAAAAATCCAAGTAGGCTTGTCACGATACTGAATTTTCAAACTCGATACCGATACTAAGGATGGTACTCGATACTCGATACTGTTTTCGATACTACAGGGCGAGAAAACACAAACATAGTAAAGTGTGAGTAAAGTGTGAGTAAAGAAACAAAATGCGATATATATATATATACCTTGATATTTTAGCACGGATTTACTCTCTTTCTCTCTGTCTGTCTGTCTGTCTGTCTCTCTCTCTCTTTTTCTCTCACTGGCTCTCTTTCGTTCGTGACTTTTCCAGAGCGTGCGGATCATCTCTCTTTTGCTCTCTCTGTCTCTCTCTTGCGCTCTCTCTGTCTCTCTCTCTCGTTCGTGACTTTTCCGGAGCGCGTAGATCGTCTCTCTCTCTCTGTATCTTCAGACCTTCGGCAGAATTCAAATGAGCCATTTTAATCTAGATTATTTTTATTTTTTTTATTTTAATCTAGATTAATCTTAATTCCTAGATTAAGCTTAATTCCAGTATAGAGTTGAACCTATACTGCTTTAATAATATTAGATATAATAAAAACCACAACCTACTGACCTACTGACTGTTTTGAAAATCATCTTAGGACATTTCTTGTCAGAGTGCAGGCCGGGATGAACAGACTTCAAGGATTCCATGAAGAAGGTTTATTAAAGAAAAACAGAACAAACAGAAATAGGCACGCGGGCCTCTCAGATGCGTGAAGCAAAAACCAGACAGGAT
>JBBPDE010009621.1:0-11340 GCA_037974605.1 Nannopetersius ansorgii
AGAGGACTGCGAGCAAGCACCACACAAAGTTAGGGGCAGTTTTAATGCAGGCAAAATGTGTATTTGTCGTATAAGACACACCAAACCCCCCCCACCCCAGTTTGGGGGAAGAAAAAGTGCGTCTTATACGGCGAAAAATACAGTAGTTATTGCCATTGTTGTAACAGATTAGTTTTCTTTGAATCATTCACCAAATGACGCAATTCTCTAAAACATTTTTGCTGTGGTTGCTTTTTTTTCCAGAGCTCTGTATCAAATATATTATTCTCGCCATCACTGAATTTTGACCACTTTTTTATTACAGTTTTTACAAGTCCCTGTCGCATGTAATTTTGCAGTATTGCTTTCTTTTTTCTGACTGGTTCTGTAAAGTCCTTACATTGGCGCAGCTTGTTATGTTTGTTTAATTGAGCCTAAGCTCTTTCTGGCATAATTTAGCTACATAAAGTATCAACACCTATGAAACAAAGTAGCTCATTATTTAAATTGGCCATTTTTGGCTTGCATGTAACAGTGTTAATTTGCTGATTGTGATTATTTAATTTACAGTTTCATGATTCCAGCAGCATGTGGCCAAATGTAATTGAATTACTCTTCCCTTGTTTTAGAAACACTAATGAAATGAAAATGTCTGTAAGGTTAGCATATTTAAGTAAAGAATCAAAACCTTACATTTAGAGTACTGCATTATTGATCATTTTGTAGTACTAAAAAAAGCTTCTCGCTGTCTATCACCATGTCTGTATCTCCATTGTCTGCAGTCTCCAGCCTCTCACCTGATCCCCTTTGAAGCTTTTGGGGCTTTCGTGGCTGCTCAGGCATCCTCTATTTAGACTGTGCCTCCATTAAAAATGGATGTACTTATTTTCCGCGGATCGGTATCACCACCAGGGTCACCGAAACACTGGCACAAATGAGACAACAGCTGCTCTTGTTTTTTGTATTTTATATTTGCTATTATGACCTATGAATCTTTGTCAGTATACTTCTTTTACCTTTATTCTTATGCAGGACATTCTTATGCAGGGAAATGGAGTAGAACAAGATTGCGCCAATCTGTCGTTTTAGAGCATACTTGTCCTTCTGTAGATTTTTACAGACTCCATTAACAGTCAGTTGGGTGGAACAGGCCATAAATAACTTTTCAGAACACACTGGTCCAGTTCTGAGGATAAATCTCTGTAATGCAAGGCTGTCTTCCTGTCTCTTTCAGAGGCCAGAGCAGTCACTCTTTTCCTATGCTCTCAGGAATAGGGATGTCATGGTACCAGCATTTTAAGTTCTGTGCTGATAGTGTGTAGTACTGTATTGCTTAACATTACACCGTCTTTCCAAAAAATGTCATTGCAGTGAATTGCAAACCTATATTTGTTTGAAAATGGAACCAAGACATCATAGGAAGTTTTAATTTGATTGACAAATGCTTATTTTGAAATGAATGCCAACAATTTAAAACAAGGCGCTAGAGGGGCAGTGATAGACTAGAAAAGTTGTCATGGGAAGTAAAAAAGGTGAATTGACTGCAGGGACCACTAGGCTACCAGATACTCCAAGGGAAACAATTAAAAATAATAATCTTCAACATGAAATTACAAAGAATGTGAGGATGTCATTATCCACGGTAAGATGCAGAGCACAAGGCCAATAACAGTATTCTTCTGGCCATGATCCTTGCATTGAAGCAATCTCTGCATGGGCTCAGGAACACTTCCAGAAACCATTGTCTGGAAACACAGTTTAATACCACACGAAGAAGAAAATGTATATAAACATGACCCAGAAACACCGCTTCTCTGGGCCCAAGCCTGCATACCATTTTGTACCATTTCTGTTATCATGTCTTCACATAATAGAAATTGGGGGGTTGGGGGAGGGGGGTTAATAAGAATAAATCATTTTGGCTGAAACATATTAAGTCTCCAATAGATTTCTTTGTTGTTGGGCTACCCTTTGTATCTCCCTTTCTGTGTGTGTTTTTTTCTAATTGATTTATTTATGAATTATTCATATTTAAAATTCAGCAGCCCACTACAGTTTGTGGATAATTCATGATATTCTAACCAGTAGTGCCTTTCCCAAACACCCCACCCCACCTTCCCACAAACTTGTACATTTTTTGATAGCCATGCCAATTTGGACATTTCTATTCCAGTAGTGATGATGGGCTAATAAGTTAATATGAAATGTTTTCATATAGACATACAGAAAAAGCACACACTACCAGCAGGTTCATTATATTGAGACTCTTCACCAGACTCACTCTTAAAGCATCCTCCAGTACCTCAGTAACAGGCAGAAAATTGCTTGTCTGGCCCAGCTCCACTGAGGGTTTGCCACACGAGATTTTAAGGCTCATCAGCTCTTTTGCTCATTTGGGAAGTGCTTTGCCACAATGCTTTTGGCCAATTCCCTCTCATTTCATTTCATTTCATTTCATATCCCTTTTTTCTTTGTGTTCTCCTTTGTTCTTTTTAGATTCACATGGATCTAAATAAGCATGGATCAAACCCTGTCAGTTTGTGCCTGTTGGGCACCAGTAGAAGCTCTTGAAAAAGCATCCAGTTTTGTACAATTGTTACCAGCTGACTATGTTTCGCCTTTCTAAACTAAATCTAAAATCTATGGTGTGTTACTGACTTGATATGGTATCTTTAAATGTGTGAAAATCAAGCTGCATAAAACATTTTTGTTTCAAGGTCCAAGCATCAAACTTGAACAAACTTGAAATCATTAGAACTTAAAATGTTAGTAGGAAAGGTGTTTGCTTTGCATTCATAACTTTCAAACTGTAAGGCTGAGAGACAACGTTCTTTTGTTTTGCTCATTCATGAAAACAAAACCAAACTGCAAATTGGACCATTAATCTCCTACAAAAAGTTTAGCATATTATTCAAAACCTACTCTTTGCCAAATAGTCCATGTTTTTTGTTGCCTGATTAAAATCGGATAGGAATCCAGCAGGTAATACAATACAGACGAATTGCATAATATACAACTTGGTGACATTAATTAAATATGCAGAGTCAGAGGAACCGTTAATGTTTAGGGTCCCGACGAATATCACAGCTTCAGATGAGTTACTGGTGTTCTGATGAATTAAGGTGTTCATATAATCATGTAATCAAACAAAGGTGTAATTATTATTGTCTGTAACCATTAAAGGTGTAACATGAATTGGTACTTGAATGGTCAGGTATAAATTATTAATAACCACAATAATCCACATTGTGGATCGTCTCTAGCACCGCTTTTTTCTCCCCACACCCTTGAAGAGTGACCAGACACATTTGTCACTTTGTTAAGCCTGTAGGCACAAAGTTGTAAGGAAATTGAATGCTGCTGTAAATGACTCATTCTAATGGACAGACACACACATATAGTCAGGTTGTCTCTCAGCCTACATCCCAAAGTCCTGCAGCCCACTCTGTTTGAGTTTACAAGGCAAGCTGCTGGAGTAATGACTGAAAGAAGCAGAGCTTTCATCATCTAGGTTGCCAGATTTTGAGGGTGATCCATGACTCTAGCTGAACGTTTTGGTCGAAATACACAGTGTTTTAGTTAAAGTAGGGCCCATTTTAAGAAGCCAAATGTTTGCAAAACGAGCCTTATATGAGGTTATATTTTTAGATGTATTTTAAATGTATATTCCAGTACCTTTAGATAAACTTGGTTTTACTAACTGATATGGCTGTAAGTGGTCAGCTGTGAACTGTTAAATAAATACGTTAAATAGTTATCTAATAAATCTTTAAATAGTGTAGAGGACAGGCTTCCTAGAATTCTGAGTGGTTTTCGTTTCTGCTGGCAACCTTCATTCATTAGAAAATGTTTTTGTAATGTCCACATACTAAAGGATCGGTTTGCATGGATGTACAAGTTTCAGGGCAGTGTGAGAACCAGAGGAGCTGTCATGTAGTCATTCGCGGGTCATTCACACATTTCAGCTGACCGGTAAATCGGCTGGGTTTTAAAGTTTAGCACAGTAGAACATGTGGAGCTGCTTTGCTGCCTCAGACCCCCAAAGAAGTTTGAAATATTTGAATACCAATGAATTCCAAGCTGTTCCAGGAAATTCCACAGCGCAGTGTCGGAGCAAATCACTGATCCAAAACTAACAAAAAGGTTGAGTCATGCAAAATGACTACGATCCCGAACAAAGTTGTAAATCAACAGAGTGGATCAGAGAGGTTTGCTGTTTTTATGGCCATCTCTGGAGCTTCAAGGATGAATGCAAACAAACGCTATAAGTCAAAAGTCAAAGATCTCCACAATATGGCTCACACACCGCAATCATCACTTCATTTATGTGGTCTCTTCAATAGAGCTCTCATTGTCTTGAGGGACTCCAGCAGACTGTGCACTGGTTCTTCTCTCTAACACATCAAATTAATAAAGATAAAAATGCATGTACTAGGGATGGATCACAATTGTCGACTACTTGAATAGTCATTAAATGACAAAATAAATATATATTAGGCATCTGTAAACATTTGTAAGTTGTTTTTGTCTTTGGCCAAACTTTTTTTTTAATAAAGTTGAGTCAGGTCCAAGCTAGACATACAGAAAAGGCCGAATATCTCCTATACTTGTACCTCTGAGGGCATTAGCGGCTGCTAAAGCATTTGGCTCAATCGGCTGCCAATTAAAGAGGTTCTACTATTTACCAAATCCAAGGATTCATGTGCTGTTTTCCATGTAGTATCTGTAATTGTTCATACACTTCTGCAAACGTTTAACACTACAAATAAGTGATCATTGAGACAATGATTTTACTTTGTATAACTGGTTTTAATATTATTCAACACTATTTTTAATGCATTGATAAGATGATATAAAAAGTACACTACACAAGTGTTACAGACGTGTGTGTGTATATAGTACCTGAAGTGTTATACGTGTTGCATGAGAACTATTGCACTTGTGTTATGTTGAAATGTTGCACTAGATTTGTGTTGGATGTTGCTGAGATTTTTCCTGAACTTTGTGTGTGTGCGTGTGTGTGTCTGATGTCAGGAGACAAGGCTTGATGATTGTTTCTGCTGAAGGTTTAAGGAGATTAGTCATCGTTTACCCCTTTTTTAAATACAGAGGTCCTGCTCACTCTGTCTCACTTTTGCACTTTTGTCCATCTTTCAGTCAGCTTGGTGCACACTAAGACACTTGCACACGGACGCTCACACAGCTTCCTCGGCAGGTGTTCAGAGATTAGCATGGAGGAACTGCTGAATAAAAGATAAGAAAGACGAGTTGCTTTTGGCTCGTTGCACTGAACACTGACTCACCAGCACTGAGGCAAGAATAAGAAGAAGCTTTTTTTTTTTGGGTCAGTTGAATGTGAGTGGTGTGCTTAACCACACACAGTCTGCTGCATCTGATATAGTTGCAGCAATGTTATACGGTTCAGGAGACAGTATTAAAAATATACAGAGTGACCCGCAAAGTCATGGTTCAGAGTTCACGTCCAGTTGTTTGCAGATTTTTGACTAATAGTTGTTCACGGAAACCTCATTTTTTTCTTGTTGCTTTTTTGTGGAAATAATTATTTAGCACTAAAATGCATTGTAAATTATATAAGAAAAATATAACTTACTAATTTTGTAACATATTAATGTAAATTCAGCTATAGTTCCAGATAAAATATAACTATATACATTTTTTATGAAACGCATCTTGGGATAGTGAGTTATCACTGTATTCAGAGATGGGAGCTTTGAAAGTACCCACTCAGAGTATTATTCATTTCTCTCTCTGTGGCTGATTGGCAGCTGCCCTGTGACTAGGGCTGGGAACCTAAGGGTACCTCACGATACGATACTATATGTGTGCTTCACGATACCGATATCATGATACGATGATAATAGGTATATTGCACAGGATGGCCTACGATGTGTATCTAATTTTAAAAACAAATATATTTTTAAGTTTAACTTTATTTTGCCTGAAATTACTGAAATACAGTCAGTTAAGAATCAACTGCTTTTAAATGTCTTTTTAACAGTGAAAATCAGTGTAAACACAAATACTTGAAACTTGCTGGTGCATCTCTAAATTTGTTTCCTTTCCTCGCTGCTTGACCGTTTTGTCTCTAGTGTTTCTTCTTCGCCTGGTGTTTTCCTCCCACTTTACTGTCATTCTCATGAGGAACGCCCCCTGACGGACGATAATCAGTATTTTGTCCCACCCTTACCTGTGAGGCATGTCTACCAGATGCAGCCCAACATTCCTGCATCGGAACAGTTTCCTGCATCTCTAGTTTACTTTTGCTCTTTTTTATAAAGGGCAATGTATTGAGTTTTATAGTCTAGGGTTTTGACTAAAATGGGGTATTTTTTTCCACATCATGAATTTGTGGTTTTTCACAATTTGCAGGTTCTCTAACAGCAGAACCCTGTGGATTTCGGCTGTCGATTGTGTGTATATATACACCTACGCTCTGTTGCCTGGTCAAAATCTCACAGAATTTTGGACTAGAAGACATAAATGCCCATAGAATTGCACAGGGCTCTAAGGTGGTATAATTCTGTCATTCAGCCCAGCCTCTAGGAGCAGACACCACAGCACATCTTTAGAGGTCTTGTGGAGTCCATGTTTTAACAAGTCAGACCTGTTTTGGTAGAATGAGTGCAACCTACACAATATTAGACAGGTGGTCTTCTTCTTATCGTGTGTGTGTGTGTGTGTGTGAGATATAGATTGCTGTCTTGGTTACTCATTGTTAATTCTGCTGAGCTTGAAAGGGACTTGAGTGGGCTGATAAGTGAATGAAAAAGGACTCATTTATTTCCTCACAAGCATTTATTCATTATAAAGCTGTTTGCCTTTTATGTGCCATTTTTGTTGAATATAATTGGAGAAGCTTTAACACTGTGTTTATCTAGTTACAGCCTGCAATGCTCACTTGTTCTTCTTATTTTCTCTTGTAGGGCTTTTACGTTATTTAGCTTTCTTTCCTTAACTGTCTCTCGTACTCTCTCACCCCCTTCGTCCTTAGTTTATGAGCTGTTTGTTGCTTTCATTTGACTCAGCATCTGGAGATTTGTGAGTGCGCATGTGTACTTCCATCACTCAACACCTTTGCATTATGCATCATCCTTTGTCCTCTTTCTTAGGGAACCAGGGGTGGAGGGGATGAGTGTATGCTTTGTAGTTGTACGGATGTGTTCCTTTTGTAATATAATGTTTTATGTAATAATAAGTCCTGAACTTAGATTAGTCCCACCTCAATATCCTCAGAAATATTATTTCCACATTATGGAAATAATGACATTGTAAGTAAATTGTAATTTCCATCACTTGTTTACATTTTGTTGCTGTAGTCACAGGTTGACTGTCTAGTATTTGACCAGAAGTCATAAAACCATTAAGGAAAGCCAAGCAGAATGAATGTCAGCCAGAATATGAAACACTTAAAGCGTGAGCTAGATTTTGTCACCATTCAGTTATTTTTCATCTGTAGAATTTAAATGCCAAGAGAAAATGTGATCAGCCTTAACACTTCATGTTTTTAGGCTGGATGGTGCTTTTCTATATTGAATATTCTCTGTGTGATTCACAAACTGGCATCTGAGGCAGCATGTGCAACAATAGCTAATCCCTGTCTTTCAATATTTCCATTTTTTCCCCCATGGTATCATATTCCTTTCGCACAGCCGCACAGCTAACATGACATGTAATTTTTCTATTAAGGAAGAGTCTAAATAGGTTGGTTTTGTTCGGTTAAGTTTTCGTGATTAAGCTTTCTTAAAATATGAAATATGTTCAAAAACAAGGAGAGAAAGAGTGTTGGACAAATATATTTATTATCACTGAGCCTTGGAGACCATCCGGCATTCTCGAGTCTTCGCTGACGCTAGCCTAAAATTTTCCACTGAAGTTGTGCAGCCTTTCAGGTTAAATCTGGTCTGAAATGAATATCAAGCAAACCTTAATGCAAGTTCATGAAGTTCCAAGCTTCTGCAGAGCAGAACCTAGACTGTACAAGCCCATAGCCATCCACCACACTCACAAACACATCTTTGTTTAGTCTGCCCCTGTTTTTTGCTACTTTAGAGGTAACAGAGTCTGCACATATGGCCCTGAAGCTCTCCACTGTTCAGGGCTTTTAAAAAACAGGCCTTTTTCCGGCCGCCTGTTTTTTTAGCACTGTGCCAGCAGGTCCCCAGGGGCCTACCCATGAGGTCCTGTTTACCCAGAGCCTGCAAGTGTACGTTGCCATCAGGGCACCAAAGGGTAACCACACAAACCGCTGGCAAGGCTGGCATCATGCGAGGGGTAAATTAGAACCAGATCCACTGCTGTCAGCCCAAGGCTTCAGGCTTAAAGATGCTGAGAGAAGTCAAATTGCTTCTTGGTCTTAAGTAGAAAATGCAATGACATTCTTCGTGGAGAAATCTTTGGCCAAAAATGGCCAAAAATACATGATGACCCAATCAGCAACTGCAACCAGAGGGGATTAGAGTCAACATGTCTGCTGTGTGGGCGCATTTCGATATATCTAAGAAAGACACACGGAAAGCCGTTTGTAAAGCGTGAAATTTCTAGGTGGGGTGCATCCACAAAGACTTTTTCAACATCAGGATTATTTATCATATAAAATCGAAACATCCCGATCGAGCACAAAAGTAGCAAGACCCTTCGAGCACTTTTTTGAAAAGGCAAGAAAGTTTTCCCGTGATTGCGCCAAAGCTAAGGGCATTACACAAAAGCTAATTAATACACTATTTTGTTTTAGGTCTACAGAGAATGTTGCTATATCTTTGAACAGTTTTTAAAGCACTTGTTCTGAATGCATTTTGTTCATGCACTTCGTTCAGAATATTCAAATCCTACCTTGCTTTTAGGCTATTCATGAGTGGGGCCATTATTTTCATGAGTGGGGCCATTATAGATTTGAATGCTTGTTTGAATGCTAAATAAATATTTATTCTTTGAGCCAAGAATATTAATTTATGCAATTGCAATGCTTGACTTTAGTGAGGTAAAGATACTGAAAGCGTCTGAGTATCTTTAAAAGCTTTCTATAAATAAAATGTATTATTATAGGTACACAGTCTCAGCCATAACAGCAATATTACAAAATTACAATAATTTCTTTCGGTGTTTTGGTTTTTCTCATTTGGTGCATCCCTAATGAACATACACACTGAAGTGAAGTGATCATTCTGTCATACGTGAACACACCACAGCACACAGTGTGAACAGCACGAAATTCTCTGCATTTAACCCATTCACCAAGTGAAGCAGGGGGCAGCCAGGAACACAGTGTCCGGGGAGCAGTGTGTTGGGACGGTACCTTGCTCAGGGTACATCAGCTGTGCCTAGCGGTCTTGGGAATCGAACCTGGACTTTCCAATCACAGGGCGAATGCCCTAACCACTAGGCTACCAGCTGCCCCAATACTCTGTAGACCCATACTGTTCACTTTCAGTGATTGCTTTGGTTGCCCACCTGTTACTGCTGTTTTATGGTGTTTACTTTCTCTTGATTTAAAATACTGAACACCGCCCTCTCCAGACATCACTAAGGGCAAGTTGCATTCTTTTGTGTACCTGTTAACTCATCTGGGTTTTCTCAGCACTGATGTCAGTGTTTTGTTTTCTCCAGGTGCCTTTCCCAGCTCTTCAAGGGGAGGGGGTGGAGTTTCTGGGACGTGCTGATGACGCCATCATTGCCATCTCCAACTACAGACTCCACATCAAGTTCAAAGACTCCATCATCAATGTAAAAGGACATGCATGTTCGCACACACTCAGATCTCACAGTAGATCATAAGTTGCTTTGACTTTTGCTGCACTAAAAAGAGGAGAAATGTCTGAACATACCCACGCAGTTTAAGTGTAAAAGAGGAATGAAATTTAAACAAAAAATGTAAATGTCAAGTGACCTCGAAGTCTGTTTCCACTGGTCCCTGTAAATTAATCTAGTGTTTGAGCTGCACCTTTTTTGGGGGGGCGGGTTGGTAATGAATGCTTACATCTGCTTCCCTGCAATCTGTTTGAACGTATTATTGAGTTCTCAGGCCACCCACTACGGTAACACTACTCCTGAACCCACAGCACTGTTGGTTACAGTTGCTCCAAGGTTTTTCTTATAATCCCAATGCTACTGTCGGCTCCATTTTCTTGCTAAGAGAGAGCAAGACATTTTGAGTTCTCTTGTCCCAGCAAGGTTTAGCCTTTCCTGGGCCACCGCTGCCTTTTAGCCCCTGTTCTGAAAGGCTGCTAGTTCTTTCACGACACGCCAGAGAGTGTGAGGTCATGTTGGACTCTCTTACACTCCAACACAAACGAGTGTTTGTTGTTAACCAGCTTTCTGAAATTACACTGATTCCCCATTACACAAAAAGCCCAGTCAGGTGCGTACTATATGGGAAAAAATTTTAGGTCATCGTACTTGGACAGTTACACCATATACATAAACATCCCAATATTTTGACACAGTTGAACATAACACAGACAGTCTCTGCTCTAAACAGGACTATATATTTTTGTAATAAAATGCAGTTTAAGATGAATTGTGCATCATAATAATAATTAATCACAATATAGTCAAATTATAGTCCACTGTGTCTATGTCTCTGTGTCTATGTCTATGCTTCATTTGAATGATCTTTAAATAATGTAAATGCCTTCCTCTGATGACTGGATGATCACCAATGTGTGCAACCATTAAAAACAAGATGCTAAATTAATATAATCATAATTAATAATTAAAATAATCAACTAAATTGCAACATCAAATCATTAGTAATACAGCCCAGCTGTATTCATTTTTAGAATACTATTTACTTGGTAATGATGTAATCCTTCATTACCATGTCTTGCTCGACGCATTTGGTGTTAAACATGACACTGCTGGTGTTCGACAGATGGCTGTTTGACCTCCTGTCAATAAGCTGACAGTATTTTCTTTAAACTGCCTTGTAACAGAACCATAAAGACATATGCTGTGCTGTTTTTGACAAGTGACATGAGCCAGTTACATTCTTATAGCCTTCACCTTCTGTTTGATTGTCCTTAACACACCCAGCATCGCCTCCTAGACCTCTGGAGCCCTGGGGGCAGATGACCAGCCCATTAAAGACTTTACAATATCTTTGCAATGTCGACAGTGACTGCCCACCCCGTATTTTTTTTTTTGATGTTTAAAATATTTAAGAAAATTCAGCCCAGAGCTACCAGAATCTCTAGAGGCAGGTTGGGTCAACCTTGTGGCAACTTTGTTTGAGTGGCAGTGTCCTGTTTTGACCTGGCTGGCCTAGTTGATCTGAAGTGTGTGTGTGTGTGTGTGTGTGTGTGTGTGTGTGTGTGTGTGTGTGTGTGTGTGTGTGTGTGTGTGTGT
>JBBPDE010009629.1:0-11340 GCA_037974605.1 Nannopetersius ansorgii
GGGAATGTTGTGTGTGTGGGTGTGGGGGGGGGGGTGTGTGTGTGTGTGTGTGTGTGTGTGTGTGTGTGTGTGTGTGTGAGAGAGAGTGTGTTTGTGTGTAGTAGGGTGGTAACATTTTTAGCATGTGGGGAATTCTTTTTTACACAAGAAAAGGTAAAAAAGCTGATCTCAGGTCAGGCGGAGTAAAACAGCACTGTTTTTCGGCACACACACACACACACACACACACACACACACACACACACACACACACCATCAGAGCCATCTTTAACGGATGGGAAATGTATCTAAACAGAGATCCCAATTTCTTGATAAAAAACAATATACAGTAACCCCTCAGTTTTATGCGGATTTTTCTGAGAACTGAACTGTATTACACTGCAGTAATACACTGAAAAGTTGTCAACCATCATAAAAAGAAGAAGAAGAAGCTGCTGCAGCATGTAGCATGACTGATCCATGTATTGTCCTCATATTTTAATGTTTTCAGCAGTTATCTCAGTTTGTTTAGTATTAGTAAGCTGTGCTCTGTCTAAACATGTGGGTAGAGAGAGTTATTTCAACCTTTCTTTTGCGTACAGGTCTTTGCATGCTGCTAATGCTAACCGCTAATGCTAAAGTTTTTTCAAGCAATAAAGTTTTCTGATTCTGAGTATTTATTTACTGTAACATTTTCATTAAGGGTAATTCATTAAACTGAGTTAAAAAATGAAATTAAAGTGTTTTGAGAGCAGATTTGGTGGCATATGTAGGGTTTACACTATAAAATTTTCCCTATATGCGGGTGCTCTTAGAATATAACCCTTGCAAAAAGCGGAGGATTTCTGTATATATATATATATATTTTCTGAACAGAGTATTATTTGGCTAAAAGAAAACAATCCATTTCAGTCAATTCATTTTGCCTGTGGTGTTAGTAGGTGGACATGCTGTTCATATGGCAATATCACGATATCTGCTTTTCTTCATAAAATGTTTAATTTTTCTGAACTTTCTGAATAGCCTCGGCCATGTTTAATAGCAGCAGTATTTTTACCATGTTTTCCCACATCCATTCTTCATTAAAGTCAACCCGAACGACGACATCGATAACAGAGAAGGCCTGTCTGATGATGAACCGTGTGGTGAGGGTTTAATGTGCCCCCTCCAGCCGTCTGGTTTGTTTACCGCGAGTGAGAGTGGAACATCTGGGAGCAGTTAGAAGGCCCGGGCTCCGAGGACGAGGTGGAAATCTGCTGGTTGCAGAAGCAGCAGCCGGGTGCTAACAGCGATGTGGACACGGCCCAGGCAGCCAGAGCGCTGCGGTTGTATGCTTTGGCCTAGGTGGGGAGGGGGGGATGCTGTCCGTGCTCAGAGCCTGCGAATGCGGTTTCAGCTGCTGAGAGTGTGTGTGTGTGTGTGTGTGTGTGTGTGTGTGTGTGTGTGTTTGCAAGTTTTCCACGCCTGTCATTGTGGTTTTGACTGTCCTGTTTGTGTTTTCACATTAGTCACTCTAGTTCTCACTGGTGATGAGCAGTTATTGTACAAAAAACACCTCTGGAACAGCTCTTAAGTGGTTTGGGAGAATCCATTACAGAAGGTTTGTGTCCCCTCACAGACGTCATGACATCATCATGACTGCCCAACCTTTGTTACGTCAGGAAATAGGAGTAAATGGCATCACAATTGCTTGTGTGTGGTACGGCCATTCCCTGCATTATCTGCCCTGAATATGTATCTACAGATCCCTTGGACTGTCAATACCTGCCAATTGATACCCTAAACCCAAGAATTACTGCTCCAAAGTTACACTGCAGGACCTGTTCGAGCAGCAGTGTCTGGAATCTTCTAGCTTAACTTTTAGCTCCAATATGGCAAACATGTGGATCAAGAAAAACACCAGAACTGTTTTTTTCTTAAAGATGCACATGGAAGAAATCATTAAGGTTTCTTTGAGGAATGGTACTATTTTGTCAGAGTCTCTCCAAAACAAGCCCAAAAAACATACAGCATGGTGCATAAGGTTTAGCTGTGAGAAGCAAACCCCAAACAACAAACCTGTCTTGACTGACTGGGGGGAAGGGGGATTTATTTTCACTCCAATATGACCCCAGCAGCCTCTATAGCAGCCTCTATGTGCTCAACCTTGGCGAGCTGCTTTTGTGGCCAACTGCTTCCTGGGTGCCTTACCGGGGTGGTAAAATACATAAATTATACATTCCTATGTATTGATCTGATGAACATTTACATTAAATTATAAAACTTTAAAAAAATCCCAAACAAAAACATGTTGGACGATGCAGTGTCAGTCTTGCCTGTGTTCCCATAACCTAGCAACCTCCTAATAAGCCATTACAGAAGGTCCCTACATGGACATTTCTTTGACTACCTCACATGTATTACTTCACATAATACTTTGTCTAGTTAGAGGTACTTTTCTGCATAGCAGTAAACAGAGTGCAGGTTGCTATTTGGCCTGCGCATCCACCCATTCCTGCCTACACCCAAATGCAATGCCAGCATCTTTCTAAAACCAACATTCAACTCCCTTTCACTATAGCAATGCAATTCTGAACTTTTCAGGAGTCCAGGAGTTCAGGAGATAACCTGTGGTCCTCCTTCTTCCCAATCAATGGTGTTGGCTAATGTAACAGCATTGGTGGTCAGTGTTCTTAATGTGACTCACCATCAGCATCAGTCTTGGTGGGGGGAGTCCTAACTAGTGGGTGGAAATTACAAAACTGGGGAAAATAAAAAAACGCTTAATTATTGCAGTACAATTACCATTTGGATTAAAATATTTGGATTGACAAAATATCTAAGAAGTAATCATTCCACCAGTGACCAGCAGGGGGCCTGCAGAAAGGGTTCAGCATAAAACTGAACGCAATAGCTACTTTTGCGAGAAAATTAAAATGATCAAAAAATGTTTTATTTATTATTTGTCTACGTTCAAATTTAATAAAAGGAGTGGAAGCTGATGTGAAGCAGCTGATGCTGAAGCTGGTCTGACATTGGTAGTCGTCCAAGTTATCAATGCTAGCTACTTACAGTTGCGAGAACATGGCTAGCATGGGCAGAAGGTCAAACAGGTCTGGCCCTACTATGACTGGCTCTGGCTCCTGTCCTTTGTTTTCACCTCAGAATGCGCACTGTGTTCTAGCTCTTGGCTGCAACCCACAGCAACATTTTAGATCTTCAACATGATGTTCTGTCCAGGGTAGGCCCCTGAGGTAATTAGGTTAGAATTTGATTTCAGCAGTGAATTCGATCAAGAAATGGGGGAGGGGGGATGTTGGGACTGGGAGCAAAGCATTTTAGGTTTGGAAGGAACTAAAGAACCAAAGTCCATGTCGGTTCCTGGCCTTCATTTTCTCCCATGGACTCTAGTGACCTGCTCCTGGATCTTTGCCTGCCTCTCACGTCTGTTTGATGAGAGCTTCTCAAGAGGCAGATACAGATGCCTTTTTACACAAACACACACACACACACACACAC
The DNA here is from genome assembly GCA_037974605.1 of Nannopetersius ansorgii. NCBI lineage: Eukaryota > Metazoa > Chordata > Actinopteri > Characiformes > Alestidae > Nannopetersius > Nannopetersius ansorgii. The sequence continues at coordinate 3,478 of JBBPDE010009629.1, forward strand.
ACACACACACAAAGTTATGGTTGGGTTTAGCGCTGCGTAAGATAGTCCATATGAACTCTGGGCCCTTGGCTTCAGGACTTTAGGCTGTTCCTTAAAGCAATTGGGGTGTCGTGTTTAATCCGAGGTCAACATGTATAACAGGCGCTGAATACGAGGATGGATGTCGTGGGTTTACCGTGTTTTTCGGAGGTCTTCGATACCTCGACTTCTTTCGGCAATGGAAATTGAACAGATCGCTCCCTCCGATCCCTTAGAGACGGAAAGAAAAAGAAGGATATGGAGAACGATTCTGGCCAGGGGGTTCCACCCAAATCCTGTTTTTCCAGCGCTCTGGGTTCTTTGGCTAAAGGTGGTCAGTGTTGAGAAGAATCACACGAGGATCTCCAAAAACAAACATGTGAAAGGAGTAATAAATTACAGTGGCCAGAAGCATGAACCTAAGTTGGAGTTCTTTTCTCTTTCTCTTTTACAAACACAGTTTCGCAACTCGACAGTGCAGTAGTAACCTGTGCAGTTCATCCTGCAGTGTATAATGCATGTAGCCCACATAGGATGGACTACACGGATCACACTGGAGACCGTGACCCAAAGTGATCTAGATCTACACCTCTAACCTTAACACACCTACCTCTAATGTTCACGAGTACCTGAGCTCTTTGAGTAGGTAGACCAGGTGTATTGGCCAGCAGCTCACCAGGACAGAGACGTCATCAGGATTTAAAAAAAACCTGCCTGGGCATGAATTTGTTTTGAAGATTGTTGTTGGTGGGGGAGACATTTTTCAATCGAGAAGCATCTCAGTGATTGGAATGAACCATGAAGCAGATCCAGGAACCACTGGTACGTACATAGGAAGAGTTTGAGATCCAATTCTGAAAACGTTCTTCTAACCACACATGCCTTCTCTGCTTAGAGACCCTTTTCGTCCCCTGAAAGTCTGAGGACTGTTTGAAGAGTGTCCTCTCTCCCAGATGAATGGTGGAATGGTATGTGGAGGCACACTTTGGTGGCTGAGGGTCAAAGAAATACTGGGACCACTTGGACCAATGCAATGTCACAGTTTGCAGTTAAAAGCTGCTTGTGTGCAGTACGGCCCTTCCCTGCGTCATTCCTTCCCTGAATATGTATCTGCGGATCCTTAGGACTGTCCATACCTGCTCCTTGATCCTCTAGAACCATGAATTGCTGTCGCAAAGTTACAGTTGCATCATCTAAAACCATGCAGTTAAAGCTGTAATGTCTGAAGTTTATTATATCAACATTTAGCTCCAATATGTGGATCAATAAAAATACCAGAACTGATCTTTTCCTAAAGTATCGCATGGAATGGTAGTGTTTTGTCCACTGTTAGATTAGGGGGACTCTCTAAAAAGAAGGTACAGCATGATGCATAAGTTTCAGCTGTAAGAAGCAAACCCCAAACACCAAACTCCTCTTGACTGACTCAAGATTTTTGGAAACGGGGAACACTATAAGATTTCTTTTTCGTCTCCAGAGGGACGACCCCTGTGTCCTATATGGGTCCAACCTTGGGTCCATATTCAGATCGCTGGGTCTGCTAGCTGTCGGCTCAGTGTCAACACACCAGCATGCCGAGAAAAGTAACATGCCAACGGTCCCTCATCAATCACTGGTGCACAGCATATGAGAAAAAAAAATATTGCATATAATTTATCATTAAATTTAGTAAATACACAGTAAATATTTGAAATACTACTATTACCACTACTACTACTAATAATAATAAATGTTAAACCCTTTAAATAACAATTACTACTTAATGTAACTGTTTATTACTTTTATTATGTCAATAGTATTTCAAAGTTAATAGAGCATAATAATGTTAAATGTGTTTATAATTTAAAAATAATTTTATGAATTCTTATGAAATAGAAGTCAATGTAAAAAAGTATAAAACTAAAGACTGTGGGAAAATTCTGAGCTTTTAGAGTTTTGTTTTGTTTGTTGTGTAAAGGTTAACCTGCACACTGGACATCAGAGATCCAGTCCTGCATGCTGGATGTGTGTGTGTGTGTGTGTGTGTGTGTGTGTGTGTGTGTGTGTGTGTGAGACCCCTCCAGGGGACCTACTGAGTGTTTCACTGGGTGCTGAATGTCCTGCATACTGAGACCCAAGAAAAACAATACTTTTTTTTTCCGAATAAATCAAGTGTTTTGGTGGTAAAAAAACAAACTGCAAAGACTATTTTGTTTTAACCCAATTTTATTTAACCCGTTTAATCCCAAATTTTTCCCTGCAAAATAAGTGCATGCATTTTACTCCTTAGACTTCCCTAACACACAATATGTTTAAATGTTTTCATTTCTTTTTTCATTTTCATTTTCATTATTGGTTATTTTCTAGTGAAAATGTAGGTCTTATACTTGGCAACAATTGTTGCCGATGGGAAACCACATCGTCTAAATTATTCATTTTGACCTATTTACACCCACTATGTGGTACATGTGTAGGGAATGGGTAGGGGACCCCTAGACCCTCTGCGACCACTCACACAGCACAGGGCCCCCCGGTGGAGGGGGGCTGAATAGATCCAAGACTCCAAGGCCGCTCCCACAGCAGGGCGGATCCCACCGCAGCGACCCAGCCGGTCACACCCCAACAGGAGGCCGCTCTTTCCACCATGGAACACCCCTGGCCTGACCTCTGATAGTTTTAAGTTGTGTACAAAAAAAAGATTAATAGAATAAACAGCCAAAACCTTTGACAGCTAGCAAAACTAGCACTATGGCTATGTGTTATGGTGCCATCTTTTCTTCTTACAGTGAAAAGATGGATGCAGGCATATAATTTTCATTAAATATTAGTAGTAGACCCTTTAGAAAATATGTGTTCAAAATATTTTAGTAATATCTGAACTTATGAAGTTTGAGGCAGACATCTCTTTCCAGAGGTGCAGGCTGGGTGTAAAGGGGTGTGGTCATGTCTCCATTCACACAAGTCACATGACATTGACACAATTTAGGGGAGACGACCTCTTTTTAGCAGCCCAAAGCCAAAACAACAATTGTTGCCAGTGGGATTAAATGGGTTAAAGGATTCCATTGATCGTAAGTGTAAAAAATGAATAAAATTCAAGAGTTTATTATAAAAATTGACAGCTCCACTGGAATTGTGAGCAGGATATCAAAACATATTGAACATGTTTAGATAAAAATAGCATAGAAAAGTAGAATTCAATTTTCACCAGCTGTAGGCCACTGGCCTAAGAATAACTGGTTACACTTTCCAAAAGTCCATTCATGTATGATACCCGAGGACGCACTGTGATTTCTTTGGAGACACAGAGGTACATTTGACACTTCACACACCTCACATATGTTCTGCTGTTGCACCCTGGTGGACTAGGATGGACTCTTTCAGGCAGGTGGACTGCACCGTATTTTCTTATTCTCTCACCTGGGCGGGGCTTCCTTTTCCGGAGAAGAGGAGTCTGAACTCCAGGTACTGGGAGATGTTCTCTGGGGCTCGTTGCAAGGCCTGGTTGTCTTTGTGGATTAATAAAGCATCTCTCTCTCTCTCTCTCTTTCTCTTTCTCTCTCTTTCTCTGTCTTTCTCTCTCTCTCTGTCTCACTCTCTCCCTCTCTTTGTCTGTCTCTCTTTCTCTCTTCCTCTATCTTTTTTTCTCTCCGTCTCTCTCTTTCACTTCAGCTGGCCCTGTATCTTGGTCCCCTTCAGCATCTCACTCTATCCTGTTTGGCTCACTGGACTCTCATCTTCAGCAAGATCTATAGAAAAAACACAAACACTAAGCCCTGACATGCACTGCAGTAAACATTAATACATTAGTCATCTGCACTGTGAAACGAAATAAGCTTAGCTCTGAAAAGCTCTGAAAAATTATTAAATGTTCATTTCACATAAATATAATTAGCATGCTTACCTTTCTTTCTTCCATAAATTGTGCTTGTGGAGATGCCAGCCATTTTGAAAATACAGGAACGGGGGAGTTGGCAAATTACTTTAAAGCTACTGTTGTCCTCTCGATGACACACCAGGACTTGAAATGTATAGTATGAGAGATATAAGCAAAATCTAAATGTGTGCTAGAGTGTACAAAAATGGGTCTGGACCCTGTATTAAGCAAGTCCGGCCCGTGTTCAAATTTCCACCGTTCCGCAGCATCTGTAATAAAATCAATAATATGCGACCCGACAGCACCGTCGACCACAGAATAAAATACAGGCGCACAAAAAAGCGATTTTATTTTTCACCCGAATGCGGCGGTAGTTTGTGGACGCATCTCGACTCCTCACATTAGTGCAGCCAATTTATTTGTCTTCTGAAATGAATAAAGTCTAAAATCTCAGTGAATTGATTGATTTTGATCATCACAAAAACACAGTTTTTAAAATCTTTAAAATCCGTGTATCATTTGTTCTTACAATCAAACCGGTCCGGTAGACCCGATAAATTAAAATTAAAAAAATTAAAATTATTTTCCTTTTTAATTGTCAATTGAAAAATTAAAGAACAAGTCATACACAGATTCAGATGAAGCTCAATGTAACTGTTAGTGTTATATTCTTGTTCTCAATTGTGTTTTGAATTTAGAAATTTACAGTGAGCATTTAACAGTGAATAATGTGTAATGTTTCAAAAGGTTTAATCTTCCCAAAAGTTTATTTTCCAGACAGATCTTTTCTTCATTTTTATGTGTTCTTCAAATATGAAAGGCAGTGTGTAAAACATGGTTAGATTTATTTGTTAATAAATAGTTAAATTGCCTTTAATGTTAATGGTTCAAAGAATATCAGACCGAATGTTCGGCCCCCCACAAATTTTCACCTCAAATCTGTCCCTCTTTGCAAAACGTGTTGGACACTCCTGCCCTGGATCATTCGGTCCAGATCCGGAGCTTTGGTGTCCTCTAGTGGACACAGCCAGTGGAGCGCCGGCTGAACGCCTCCATTCTGCCTCAATCAGCGGAGAATTTCACAGGAGGCTGAGACACCTCCTCCAGAGGGGAAATGAGTGAACGTGTTTCACCACTGGCTTAAGCAACTAAACCTAAATCAGAAAACGGAAAGTCTCGTTATTAAAAATGTCATTGAATAATGTTTTTTTTTTATTGATTCCACTTCTTAATTAAATGAAACAAAAACGTCACAGTAAAGTTAAGCCTTTAGTAATTTAGAACCCTGAATAAGAGTCATAAAATATTAAATACATAATATTAAAATAACATTGCCTATTCTGGGCATTTGTGGATGTCTTATTTGCAGAAAATGAACCAAATCATATATGTTTGTAGGCTAAAATGTAAAAATAACTATTTTCTTGAATATTGATGTAAACACAAAATTAGCTTTCATGCACATACTACTCAGAGGCCTTAAATGAGTGCTATATGATAAAATCCATTCATCCATCCATTCATTGAACTATTTATCCTCAATCAGAGAGGTGGGTGTTACTGGAGACTATCCGTGATAGGGCAGGCCAGGTTACTAGTGCAGACAATCACACATACATAGGGCCAATTTAGCATCTCCAATCCATCTAATGATGTCTTTGGACTGTGGGAGGAAACTGGAGATCCCGGTGGAAACCCATGCAGACGGAATGTCCCAGTTTGGAAGTCGTACCTGTAACCCAGGCTGCTCACCTTGCTGCTGTCCCGTTACAGGTAGAAGTGGCTTTAATAATAAGAACAATACAGGCCTTCACAGTAATATCAGTTTGAGGTAAGCCGGTGTTCCTGCAGAGGAGAAAAACAGCAGTTGAACCACGGTCAGCAGAAGGTGGAGCGGAAAGACTGCAGCTGTAGTAACATTCCTAAATTCCACTCGAATCTCACCGAAATCCCGTGGAGGAATCTGAGCGCTTCCTCTCCTTCGTGCCCCTCCAGCTGTGAGCATACTCTGCCGTAAACCGCTCCCAACTGGTTCAGACTGGGTCCGTATGTCTGCAGAAGCTGGTGGCACCTTTACTGCTGTGATTTTTCATAGTTGGACATTTGGGCCCAGTCCCAGGGCCTGCAGGACACGCCCACTTTAAAGGGACACTCCTGCCTCGGGTTTTTGTGTCCCTCAGCCTCAACAAAGGCTGTTTTGTCCATCATTTTGTCTTGACTGCATTATCCGGGACACACTGAGCAATTATGTCAACCCAGATGTGATATTCGACCTCCTGGTACTAAAACTGTATTAACAAGGCCACTCTCGCTGGGAGGTTAAAGTAAAGTGGCCACTTGTACTCACGGGTGAACGCACCACAGTGTAGCATACAGTGTGAAATTTGTTCTCTGCATTTAACCCATTTAACCAATTCAACAAGCAGTCAGCTGCTACCAATGAGGGGCTACCCGGTGAGCAGTGTGTGGGGATGGTACCTTTCTAGAGGGAACCTCAGTGAGGACACTAGCAGTGCTTGTATTAGCCTCATAGCTCTGAAACAAAAGAAGCCAACCAAATAAATCTTGCCTTTTACAGCTATTTTTCTCTAACAGCTGGTAGCCTAGTGGTTAGGGCATTCGCAAATGGTTTGATTCCCAAGACCGCTGGGCACCGCTGAGGTACCCTGAGCAAGGTACCGTCCCCACACACTGCTCCCCGGGCTCTGTGTTCGTAGCTGCCCCCTGCTTCACTTGGTGAATGGGTTAAATGCAGAGGTTGAATTTCGTGCTGTTCACGTATGACAAATGGTCACTTTCATCTTCTGATTGTAGGGGCAACACCACTGTTAGTGAAAAACAGCTGTAAAAGCCAAGATTTATTTGGTTGGCTTCTTTTGTTTCAGACCTATGAGGCTAATTCAAGTTAACACTCAACCCTACTGATTAGCACTGTGCTAACTACATGCTTAGATCATCACACACATGCTTTATAATGTGTCGAGTAACTAAGTGACCTCAGCTGTTGTTTCTGACTCTGTATGAATTGCTGTCATGCAAAAAATCCAGACTGCATTTCCGCAGAGAAAATGCAAAGGGCGCTGGCAGCAGTTGTCTGACCCTTCTTGCCCCCACCCCCTCCCCCCCCCCTTCTTCTTGGTGAGTTTTGCATGACACCTGTGTCCCAATACTTTTGTCCATTTAATTCCGTTTAAACAGGTGTGTCTGTGGGAATATGGCCTGAGGTTTTGTTTGGTTTCTCCTGAAACTGCATTCATTTCAATGGAGTTAATAATGAATGGAAGTGAATGGGGAAAAAGGGATGAGCGAAAGACAAGGAGTGCTGGTCATCACCGGCCACGTTTGTGTGTCGGGGAAGTTGGCCTGAGATATCACATGAAGTTTGGTGGGTTTAGGACAAAGCGTGTCCAAGCAGGACTATCTAAAAACTGAGCCTTATTAATTCCCTATGGGCCATTTTTTGCAGGAAAAGTGGAAGGTGAAGCATAAAACTGTGAACAAGCACACTATTTCAGATCGGTCCCGATGAGTCAGAGTTGGAACAGAAAGCTCTGGGAGGAGTAGCGGGCCAAAAAACGGGTGAACGGAATAATAATAAAAACAATAAAGATAACTTAAGAAGAGCAATTCAAGAAGGCAGTTTTAAGAGAGTACTGACATGATCAATCCCTGTCCTGTCTGGGTTTTCAGGAATAAGGTGTCAGAATTTATATTTTTCTTTGGATGGTGATGATGAAGAGGATTATTAATAATGACAATAATAATAATAATAATAATAATAATAATAATAATAATAATAATAATAATAATAACATTAATAATAACATTAATAATAATAATAATTAATATGTATAATAATAATAACAACAATAATAATAAAATAATGCTAATTAATACTACTACTACTACTACTACTACTACTACTAATAATAATAATAATAATAATAAAATAATAATTAATAATATTACTACTACTACTACTACTACTA